>CAIGQQ010038221.1:3893521-3904230 GCA_903798035.1 Danio albolineatus
ATATATATCTTTGTGGAAGAGAAAAAGTTCAGAGGTTTAGTATACAGCATGTTGTTTTTTCACAATGTCTTAATTACTTATTAAATATTTTAAATATAGCCACTGTATTTACCTTTAATGTCCCTTTAAGTTAATGAATACATTACTAAGATGAGGGACATATTAAAAATGGAAGAGAAAAAAATAACTAATATGTTTATTTTCTGTCCTTTATTAAATAATTACAACCTTATTAATTTTACTGCAAATACTATGTCTATGTATAATTCTAATAATGTATAAGTATCTTTCTCACTTTGCTTGTTCAAAGTACTTATTTAAAATGAACTGAAACAACACATTTCTTGAGATTTCATTGGGACAACTTAATTTTAATAATTTTTTTATAATTTTAATAAACTCGTTAAAGGTGTTAAGTTAACATGGATGATTGTGTGGAACCCTGCATTTTTTACAGAAAATATATAAACATAAACATGCTGTTTAGTTTCTGGGTAGATTAATTCCTGAATAGAAGACTAGATTTATCTTACTTTTATGATGTATTTTCTTTCCTTATCCCATGATTGGGGAAAGAGCTTCATTCTGTATTTATTTTTTCCGTATTCCATAGAAAAGTCAGCACATAGGTTTGAAATGACATGAGGTTGAGTAAATAATGACAGAGTTAGCACTCGCTAAAACACTATAACTCTTACATGATAGAAAGATTTGTGCATGCACATCCAAACATGCACACGGAGAGGCTTTCTGAACGTGATGTGTTGGGAAAGTACTTGTCAAGTGGCATTGATTTGTTAAAGTGCTGAATTAGCACAGTACGCCAGCTGCCACCGCCCGCTCACTGTTGTGCTGCCGTGGGCTCATTTTCTCCTTAACAACTCTTTCCCATTTCCCCTCAGCCCCTCTTTTGCTCTCTCTCTTTCTCTCTCTACGTTGGGCCACACACACTTTCTCTTCAAGTCTTGTTAATTCTGTCCTCCACACACATATTGGAGACACACCTCAGCTGTGACCCATGGCAGATCCAGCTTCTCCCTGTCTTGAGGACACACAACCACACCCACACAAATGCTTACGCAATCTCTTAAACAAACAATCAAACAAGCAAACAAACAAACAAACAAAAAAAAAAAACTTTTTGATTGTAGTAGATCATCGTGTTGAGTCCATTAAATTTAGATGGAGTTCTTCCCTTTAAACTCCCCTTACAGTAATGGGATGAAACTGGGGGAATAATTAAGACTAACTCAGCGTAACCCCGGCCAGTATATGTAATGCCAGGATCTAGTGGAATCTGTGTTTCCCAGCTGTGTCTGACATTGACTGCAAGCTGTAGTTGGTCAGAATAGGATTTTGGCTGCTCTGAGAGTCCACATTTTTATTAGGTAGCCAAAGTGTTCCATAAGCAGTTCCCAAAGTTCCCTTGGAGAGAGTGGCTGAGTCATATCCAGACTGTGTCAGGCCACACACAGTGGCAATAGATTTACCATGAGCCAGTTCAGCTCAGTTCACAACTGCGTTCAGATATTATTAGCGTATACATATACCACATGTTAGATTTTGCTGATGAGTTACTCTCATCAGAATTTTACAATACCGTAAAAAGATCAATTGTTAACTTCAATTTTAAATATTTTTCATTTAAAATATTGACATATACTGTACAAATATGGTTGATTTAGCAATATTAAAAAATATTTAGGATTTCAATAAAACCAAACAGTTACCATTTCAGGTAAAACAACAACAATTGTACTGGTCTTTATGCTCTTTTAAAGTGGCATATAGATACGTTTCTGAATGTTTTGAAGTCTGTGAACCACAGTTACACCTTTTCCAAGAGGTGCAGATGTTCTGGTGACCCACCACTCACTGTAGATGAAGTGACTGAGTGCCGGAGTGAGTGGGAGACGGTTTGTTTTTGGATGAGAATCTAGCCTAAATACCCTCCATCTGCTGACCAGTTTGTGACCTCTGCACACATAAACTTATATATAGTACATGTGTGCACAGAAACTAGCGCTAGCTTAAATCAGTTTTTCTGTCTGCTTCCTCTTTGTTTCACATTTTCTTTTTTCACTTTGCATCTTATTTTTTCTCTTTCTTCAGTGGGAGAGTGATCACCACCCCCCCAAAAACCCGCAGCATTTCCCTAGTGTGTTGTGTGATTAGATGCTGAAAGGTTGATGCCCGCTTGCTCTGTCCACAGCTCCCATAAAACACTCAATAAAGCACCAATCTAGAGCCTGATAGCACTAATAGAGAAACACCGTTCAGGGAAGAAGTACTTTTCAAAGGCAGCCAGAAAAATGATCAACTTCCTAAAATAAAATCTCAGCTCTCGGGATAACTGACTTTAAATAATAATAATAATAATAATAATAATAATAATAATAATAATAATAATAATAATAATAATAATAATGAGGTCAGCCCAAGGATTAGACTAGGACAGCGTAAGTGAGCACATTTGCAAGCATCTCACTGTTAATGTTTGTGTGAGTGTGTGTTTTATGTGTGACAGTAGGTGGAGACAGTCACCGGAGGAAGTTAGAAATGGCCCCTGTGCAAGCTCAGCATGTATGGGGCTTTGTGTGTCTCTTTCTCTGTTTCGCTGTTTTTTTTTTCTTTTCTCTCTGTGCTTTTCCCGTCAAAGGCAGCCAAGCAGAGCCAGAAAAGCAGTTCCTTGGCAGGGCCTAATGGCAGTATGATGTAGTCTGTTGTGACTAGTGCATTCCTTTCAGGTTAAACCAGGGAAATTGCATTGTGTTCAGATTCCAAGTTGCATGAATGTTTTATTGCCACAAGAGTGTCAAAGGTCCTTGTCTGGGCCTCAAGAGAGAGGCAGAGGAAGCCTTTGACTGGGCGCTTCAAATGGGGGAGAGAGAGACATGAAAACACTTGGTTGAACAAATGGTAGTTGAACAAAAAGTGGGAGGTGATGCTAATAGATTGTGGCAGTCACTAAGAGGGATTTCACTCTCTTTAAACTGTGACTTTTAAGAAAAAACACATACCCTGCGACAGTACAAGCTGAAGAAAATTCGCCAAGACGTGTAGAGGGAATGAGAGAAAAAGAGGAATAGCCTGTCCTCTCTGTCCCTCCCTCTCCAAGAGTCAGTGTGTGTGTGTGTATTTACTATGCGTGAGAGTGTTCAAGTGTGTTTGAGGCAGTGAGTAGGTGTTTGCTTTTGGCAAGGAGAGCTGAAGTCTTTTGAAATGTAGGAGGAGGGAGGGGGTGGTGGTGGGAAGGGAACGGACCTGTTATCTGCACAGCACTGACAGGACGGCCATCGTTCCCAATGGTACCTCATGTTACCACTTGCACTCCCTAATTCCTGCTGTTGTAACCTAACCTGAAAGGACCAAGGAAGGCTGAGGGGTGAGGACCAAAAGAAAACAGGCCCAGATGAGGGAGTTCAAAGAGTGCTCTGACACTGACGGAGAACATCCAGTCTCCCTTTTCTCATGATTTGGACAATGACAATATCAATATTTGATTTATTTGTGTATATATATATATATATATATGAATGCTTTTAAACAAATGAGATTTATTAAACACTTAAATCCTGAACCATTAACCATAAGAGTTTGGTCACTCAACATCTTGTAGAAAGATAATACATTTAACTTCAAATGAGGTTGGTAACAACCAATGAAATCCATATACTGTATGCAAAGAAAACAAACTAATTTGTTTACAAATGAATAAAATGAAATGACACATTGAACACATGAAGAAAGGGAGGTGTAGAAAAGCACTGAAAGCCGAGCAGCTGAAATCTCTCAGTAGTTCGTCAACAACCCTCTTTCGCCTTTGTAAATTAACATTAGCTGTTTCAGTCCAACATCTATATTACCAGGAAGACGAAAATGAAAACAGAGTGGACATTTCAGCAGGACAATGATCCTAAACACAGCCAAAACTCTCAAAAGCTTTCAGAGAAAGAAAATCAAACTGTAGAATGGTTCCCGCCAATCACCTGACTTGAATCCAATAGGAGATTCAAAATAAAGATCAAATTTGATAGACAAGACCAAAAGAACCATCAAGATTTTTACACTTTGTTGAAGTCTTTGAAAAAAATCACACCTGAGCAACTCATGTAACTTCATTCTCCATACGAGTGACTTCTTTAGGTGCATCACTAAAAAAGTAGTTCAGTACTTTCTCCTTTTTTTGTTTTATTTTTATGTCAGTATTGTTTGGTGTGTTTTTTTTATGTTTGTATTGTTTGGTGTTTACCAAAATCTGGTTCAATTCCATGTCAACAGCTCCTTTAGAAATATTATTCCCAGGAAAAAAGAACATGACGTGTTCAATACTTATTTTCCCCACTGTAAATTAAACAAAAAAATAAAAAACAACAAAATTTCAACTACATTATGTAATTAATTTGATTATGTTCACTAAAATTTATTTCATGTTCCTCTCTAACATATTAATTTGTGTGTACACATTTTTAGACTGAGATATTCCAATTTTGGCTTTGGTACTGACTATATACACAAATATATCATTGTATAGCATCCTATAGAAAATATTCATTAATTATGCTGACCAATATATAGAGAGAGAAGGAAAAGGGTGCTTGTTAAGGGAGTTTTTATGGTTGGCAAGCGGTGATATTAGTGATCTGTTGGTCTGCTAATATTTAGTCAGCAATTTGAATTTCATACCCGTAAAATTCACAAAATAATATCACACTTCTTCAGTGCATTGGATGAGATTTTCAGTACATATATCATTGAAATAGGCATTTATTATGGATGAGGTCTAAAATTTAACTGGACTTTTGTAACACCTTGCTTTTTTTGGCTTCAGTTTTGTTGTAGATTTATTTGTCGGTTTGGGATCAATGTCTTATTGCATGACCTAATTCGGGCTAAGCTTTAGCTGGGCATTGCGTTAACATGCACCTGATGGCTCCAGACTTCTACTGATGATCAGTCAAGGCAGTAATAACGAAAAATACTGTATGTGTATATATATATATATATATATATGGATTAAAAGATCGAAAAATATGTATGCTACATGAATAGTTTATTTTTAAACATAACACACACACATGCTCTCCAATATCTTTTTTTTTTTTTTTTTTTTTGCTGCTGCTGCTGCTTTTCCTCCACTAGTCCTTAAAATAAAAAAGCAGGAGCTTTAAACTTGATTGACAGTTTGGTCTAGATTTATTAAACAGTCTCATTAAGTTAAACGAGTGATTGAGGTTTTATTTGAGCTTGTAGGAAGAGGATGAGGGCTGTAGACTTTTCCGCTATGTTTGTTCCCTGGTGCCTATAATACAGAAAGACTGTGTGGACAGCAGAGGAAATAGACTGCATATCACCACACACTTTTTTTACTGAAGCCATAAATATGGCAAAGGTCAAAAAGGGTCATGAACTGAGCACTTGATTTCCCATAAACAGTAAAAGACTTGAGCCTATTCACAAACCCTGTCAAAGGCATGAAAAAGCACTGGGGAAAGAGAAGTCTGTGTCAGTGCATTATGGCAAGTGCGAAGACGTTTGAAAGGCATTTATTCAGTTAGTTTGAGTGACCAAGCTGGGTTTTTTTTATGTTTGTGAAATTTTGATTTCTGCTGCTGGTGTTGGTTTGCTTCGAGCAAATGAATACCGCTTTTGTCTGTTAATAGGCTGAGTTGGATTATCATGTAGCTCAACTCTCAATGTACTCACACACATGCTGGCAAAACCTTGTCTGTGTCCAAATGCCCATATGGTTAATCCAGCCCTGCCTACACACTGACCCGTATCAACATCATTCTCTCTGTGTTTGCAGTATGCATTTCCTCATGCTGCTGCACGTAGCAGTGCATGGCTAATTCAATTAATTCACACGTCTTTAATGACTTATTGCCATCTATTTTTAATGGGTGGTACATATCAAAGAGCATTAAGTATATCACATCTCAGCAGAGTGGCGAATAGAGCATTTGGGCTCATTGCGGGTTTCATGGCATGAGCTGAGTGTTAACACATGTCCACAGCAATATCGTTATTATAATTATGTTACACGATTGTACTCTCTGACTGACTCTGCATTGGTAATTGTGCTTATTGAGCTATTAATATTAAATGGGATTTTGTGTCTAGCCTAGAAAATGACTGAAAGCGAGATAAAGAAAGTGGCAAAAATTGATCGACTGTGCTTGTTTGTTTTCTTTTCTGTGATGATCACAGTGAAGTGTTAGGCTAATGGGTTAGTAGGAAGAGGCCCATCGGGTTACGATGAAACATCTTGTCTCCTTATGCCTGCTTGGTTCAGCATTATCCTTCTCACTGGGCTCTCCAAAACCAGACATTTGAAACATTTTCATTGCATTTGAAACGCTGCTCATGTTTAATATGCGTTTTTTTTCAGAGTCTGTCAATTCATTCTGATAAAATGAGATATAAATATTTGAGAGGTTGGCTCCCCAGTGATCTTTAACACATTCCCTCTGCACATGAACAGCACAATGGTTCATTTGAAAACAAGAATAGCATTCTCTTTCAGTTAATTGTCATCTGTACCTCTTTCATTGATGATTTTGGTTATGTTAATGACAAGATTTATCAACATTCACTTACAAAATGCAACAGGAGTCAAATTTACCCTTGTGTAAGAATGAAAGTAAAATGTACAACCCAGGCTCATTGTGAAAACATACCTCTATATACATTTCTGGAGACCGCGAAATATGTCCTACAGGAGGTATGTTTTTTGCAGTTTTTGTTTTTACAAACCCATGAGAGGCCGCTGTGTACGCTTTTTCAGATCTCAAATTTCTCTCGCGAGTGCCATTTGCGTCTGCTGTTTTTGCGTAAATCCACCAGAAGCTGCTGTTGACTGACTGTTTGACTGACTGACTGACTGACCAATCGACTGACCCACCCTCCCTTTTCCCTACACCTAACCAATTTTATTGATGACCCACCCACCCACTTCCCTAAACAGCCAACAATCTTCAAAAGCAATCCAGAAAAAGAAAAACCCTAGTCTGATATTTACCACATTTTTTAGATTTTACCACATTCTCACCATGCTATTTACTTGTTTATTTTATTTTTTGGATTCTGTTTTTGTCCTACCTGCTTTTTGGAATCATTCATCACCGGACTCAAACCCCGTCATCATGGTCAACTCCTCCCTGCATCTCAAGTCCGCCAACGTACATGGCGAGCTAACGGAACAAACTGGTTACAGCGGGAAAGCCGTCCACACGTAGGTAAGTGGTCAGCTGGTAAGTGCAAAAAGTCATACCGCCCCATAGCATTCGTTTAAAAAATGAAATGCAGCCATACGTACCTCTGGCTACATAATTGGTGGTCTTCAGAAATGTATATAGCACTACGTTTTCAGAATGAGCCAATGTTGAAAATATGTCATTGTTGAAATTCATGTTCATGTCATTTATTACCAATTACTTGAAACAACCAGAATCATACAAATCATTAAATGTAAAGAGTCTGCATCAAAACATTTCTAAATAAAAACAGGAAAATTGTTTTTGCACTTGAAATTGTAAACAGATTACAGTTGTGTGTGTGGGGAGAAAGGACATTAATCACAAAAGCAGTAACATTTTATACATTTGTGGTGAACTTTGATTTCATTTGCTTATTTCTGACCTTGGTATACAGATGTATAGTTGGTCTCCATGGGACGAACAACAGTGGATCGCGCAAACCTGATTTAAACAAAATAAATAAATAAAAAAACTTTTGCTGCATATGCATTTGACTTGCAGGACAGAGCTCGTATCCTCCCCTTCAATGTCAGACTCTTTGGGGTTCCACTCTGAAGTCCATTTCTATAAAATATTAAAGACCGGGTTTCCTGTAATTATAGGAGTGGGTGCATCTGTTCAGGCTCTGCGGTGCTGTAATTAGCCCTGATCAGAGTTGTTTTGTGATGACAGCACAGTGCAAACACACTGGCACCACGCAGCAAGGGGCAACAGGCCATGGAACTACACACATGCACGCACCAATACACACACCCTTAAGAGAAGAACGGGGGCTTCTCTTTGTCTTTCCCGGTTGTAGAATTATCTTCATTGCCATCCATTTATTGATCTGTCTCTTACTCATATGTAATTCTCTCCATCTGTCTTCTCCTCTCATCTAATCTGCGCCAGCTCTTAATGGCTACTATTCCCGCCATGAACAAGATAGTAATGTGCCCCGGTAGCTGTTATGATGTGAAATGACCCTATTGATTGCTTACCCTGCTGACAAAGAAGGTGGCAGATACCACTTATTACTGTTAATGAGGTGCAGAATGCCTTAAGTGAGTCCTCAGTCTGAACACTGACAAAAGCACTGCAGCAGCTCATTAGTGATGGGGACAGTAATCGGCTCTGCATGGGAAAGAGAAGGTGTTGCAGATGGTACACAATGACTCTGAGGTGAGTTGCTTTATTTTTTTGTTCTTGTGGCTGCTCAAAAGGTCACACCCACAAGAGTTTTATAAAGTCAAAGATGTCTTTCGATTTCTACTGATCAAGATACCGTTTCAGGAAAAAGTATTTAAACAAACGTGCCTCTCTCAGAAAAAAAAGAGTACTTTTAGGGTTACATCAGCTTGTCACTTTCTAACTCACACTTTTAATGCTTGCCTTTCGTGAAAAGTAATCCTGCTCTGTTTGATTCGATTTTGTTTCTTTTTCTTTTTTTTCTTATTCTAACTTTTTGAAAACAAACAATGCATAATGACATGACAGCAACATGAATTATTGAGGGAGACAATTTGAGCATGTCTGATTATTCACTGTCTAGAGTGGTTACAGTCCTTTTTGGAAGCCTTTATCATCAGCTGGGAATATACTTGTACCAAATGTACATGCAGAAGGTACATACACTGTAAAAAAAATTATATGATCAATTAATCTTGACAGTTCATTGTTAAACTAAACTAGTTCAACTTGTTAAACTAAGTTAATCGTGCTCTAACTTAATTTTATATTACACAAGCTGTTTTAAGTCAGTTTAACATAATATTAGTTCAATGGACTCATAAGGTTAATTTGATTCAGCTTAAAAATTTAGCTAACTAGTAATTTCTACAGTGTATTAGTACTATTAGTATCTAGTGACATGCTGTTGCAAAAGTTTTGCCCATATCTTTCTGACCGTTTGCTTGCTTTTTGTAATTTTCAGGAAAAGAACAGAACAGAATTTTGCAAAGGTGCTTGTTTTCTCTTTCTTTCTCTCCCCTGTCTTTTCTGTAAATTTCTTGTCTGTATGAGCTGAAAAAAATGTGACTCTGAGTTTTAGGGTTGTTGGTGAACCCAAACAGAGAGTCCTGTTACACAGAACAGTCCCTTTCCACACCGCAACGACAGTGCTTTACTGCCAAATGACTTACTCGACCATTAATGGAATGCAGAATGTCATTGTTCATATTTCAATTAATTATGTCCAGTCTAGCATGTTATTTTTTTCTGATATGAAAGAGCCTTTAACATTAGCCTTTATTGTTGTGAAAGCATTTTAATTCAAAGTTCAACATGTCCTTTGCAATTAAAGACAATTTTCAAGTATGCCATTTATGTCAGACTTTAACACAAGCCAGCACAAACCGCTTGTACAGTAAATACTAAATCGTGTCCTTGTCGTTCTCACCACAAACATGTTGATCAATATAATTCACTTGCAATACCATAATGGTTTAATATATTGCTTGTTTATCTGTTTTGCAAATGAATAAATCTATGGCTTATTGACTGCTGTAAAGTTCTGATATATTTTAGCACAGGGAGGGTTAGAGAGAGAAGATAGAGCCTGTGGGAACAGTCAATACTTTCATATGTTAGGTAGTGAAATGAATGAACCAATCATCTACATAAGAAAGCATTTTTTAAGCGTTCTCCACCGATTAAAATATTTCTCATAGGAGATCTAAAGAGATCTAACAACTGCTTAGTATTATTATTAAAATGTATGCCTATAGATCACAAATAAAATTTATTTGAGCACTATAAACACTTTATAAATCATACAAAGAACCACATATACTGTATATTCTGCTTATACTATTGTACTGTTGGACTCAATCTATACTAACTAATTGTACAATAAAAGGGAAGAACAGAAAATTCAATTTAAAGGATTTCTTTTAGGTTTATGCAAATTAAATCTTCATTACTAACCTGGTGCTGCACTTCTCTGAAGAGTTTTGTTAGGAAAATGAATGGAAGTAGAAGAAAAAAATCAATAGCATTGATAATAGCAAAATTAAATTAGCCATTTTTGGCACATTAGATAAAAAGCTATATTCACACTCATTAGTTTTATATTATGCTAGTATAGATCCTAAGTTACTGACATCATACTTGTACTGATTGTGATGTTTTTGGCTTAACAAGTTAAGGTCAATATGATATTCCAAACTGAGAAAAATTACATGCATTTAAAATATATGTTCAAAAAAAAAAATCCAACATTTTGAGAGATTTGGATTTTGTACTTTGATTTGATTCCTCATTTGAAATGTGACATTGCACAACATGAGCAGACGCCACTGTAATAAACCAATTTCTATGTCAAATTATATTTTCAAGTGATATTAATCAAAAGCCTGACAACACAAATTACTTCTTTGTCACAAGAATAACGGACTCTTCAGCTAAAGCGAGAGATTCAAGTCAATGTGTGTGTGTGTGTGTGTGTGTGTGTGTGTGTGTGTGTGTGTGTGT
>CAIGQQ010038221.1:3910043-3921728 GCA_903798035.1 Danio albolineatus
TAATATAATATAATATAATATAATATAATATAATATAATATAATATATACAGTGCTCAGCATAAAGGAGTACACCCCTTTTGACTGAATATTGTTATCCATTTCCCAGTGAATATACAAAACAGTATATTTTATTAGGTTTTTTTTGTTTATTTAAATCTTATTTCATTGAATCTTTTAAAAAGGAGACATTATACACTCATTTTGGAGCTTGGTTTCACATCAAAGTACTTTAGGAGAGCTTCACAATGAAGGTGAGACATTAAGAATTTATTTCAAAAACACTGAATGTGTGAAAACGTTGCTGTCATCTCAGCATTGTCAATGACTTTGTTTACCAACACTGACATAAATTTGCTATCTCAATTTGCACTCAGCGCAAGAGCATGGTCCTGTTGGTCTGAATTATGCATGATGTGATGCAGCAAATGCGTGTCACCAGCTGCCTAAAGTATTTCACACTTTGATAAATTTGTTAAGCAGCGGAAATACTGGTTTCTGTGACACTGCTGCTTTCCCTGGGGACTTGAAGGAAGTCAAGCTGTGGCATGTTGGCAGAATGCACTCCAACGGGCTGGCAGACATATGCAACTTGACTGGCAAACAGAAATGGGTCATTTGCATGGTTCCTGCCCCACCATTTGTCTTTAAATGAGTGCACTTCACACACTAATGATTTCACAACAGAGCTACCCATGTCTCTGTAGAGTACAACTCTAAGTTCCACTTAGAACAGATGATTAGTCTGTGGCACAGGCTTTAAAAGCCTTGGAGAGAGAGAGAGAGAGAGAGAGAGAGAAAGAGAGAGAGAGAGAGAGAGAGAGAGAGAGAGAGAGAGAGAGAGAGAAACCTCAAGGAATACTGAAGTCAGTGGAGCACCGCTCTTCACACAAACACTCTTCCATTCTCAGCTGAATCTCCTTTTTCCCTGACTCCAGCAGTGTCTTTTTTTTTGAAGGCAGATAAAAGTGTGACTCTGGTCTGTACTATATTGATTTTGTTTCAGTGGTGCTACACAATGTTTTTGGTTTTAGAAAAGAAAAGAAAAGAAAAGAAAAGAAAAGAAAAGAAAAGAAAAGAAAAGAAAAGAAAAGAAAAAACATGCTTGGAAATGGACTGGAGGTTCTGAATTACTTTATAATAAACAGGCAGAACTGGGAACAGCCCAGTAATTCACTATTCTACATAACATTGTAACTTTCAATGTATCTGCTTTTGCAGTTACAAGGAAAATAAACTGGAGATCTGCATTTATACGTTTTTATATATATTTTTAAAAAGGTTCTGGTGATTTGCCCACATGTTTTCTTCTCTCCATCTTTTTAAGTTATTTTAGTTGTGTTTTATTAATTTATTTCAGCCTAATTTTACAGTCAGGATAAAATATTAGCATGTTCAATCTCTTACCATTTCTGTCATTTTAGGATTTGGCATGTTTTGGCTTTCTATCAATTTGATATATTTATTAGAGTAGCCAAATTCCTCTGTGCTGGTAAATACAATTCACCCTTTTCAAGCCGTCGCACCTTAGAATCCATAAGTGTCATTGAACTGTCAAGTGTGCTTTTCTTAGATAAACAAATATTGTCTTGCGTGTGCATGTGACCACTATATTAGACTTTAATGAATAAAATAAAAGGTAATTGATATTTTTAACAAATGCTAAACCTTTTTTAAAAAATAGGAACTAAAACAAGAACAAAATTTTTTTATAATTAATTATAGAAATAATTCTTAAAATAATAGTACTAAAATCGATCTTACTTTATGCTAATTTCAGCATTTACTGCTGCATTATTAAAAACAAAACTGTTTCATATAATACTGAATGGTCTGAGCTAATGGGAACTAAATGAAGTTGCATTTTTAACTAACATTAAGGAACTTTACTTACTAAATAATGTAATATATTATATGCTTATTTTCAACTGTTGTAAAGAGTTATCATTATAAAACCGTTTTCTCAAGACATTTTATTTCTTTTTTCTATTTTTATTTTTTGTAATCAGAATTAGTAAGTTAAGGACAAGCATTTTTTCAGTTTACAATTTTGCGTCACACTAACTGAACAAATATTGCAATTTTTTCTTATTTAATTGCAACAATTGATACTTCTTAAATTATGATAAATGGAAATCGCTGTTTAAACAAGCAATAACTAATTTCTTATTACTACTACCACTAATGATACTATGTATTTAATTTTTTATAAACTTATTTTATTTTATTTTATTTTTATAAATGTGAGAACATTTAAGTTTTTTGCATCTTTGTAGACTTTTAGGGGAGATGAAGAGCTTGAATTCTGATTCTGAGACATTATAGAATGTAATGTGTATTTAATAACATGTGAATCTTGTATTTGGGGGTCAAATTCATCTTTAAAATGTAAGAATATAAGACTTGTTTCATTACAGTTCACAAATATTTCAGCTATTAACAGCTATTTCACTGAAGAGATGCTAAAAATGGTCAAACATACAAAAAAATACGTTTTTGTATGCATTGATATAATTATTCATTAAAATGCAAAACCCGAAACCTTTTTTGCTCTAATAGTCAATTATGCAATTTATTATGCTGTTTTCTGAAATGCATGGGTTTACTGTCAGGTGTATTGCATGTAATGATTATCTCTTTTTCCTCCTTTCTCTCTCTTTTTTTTTTTTTTTTTTTTTTTTTGAAATACAGTTTCTTGATTAAAAATTTCAGCTTCACCGCCTGTCTAATTAATTTGTGTGGATATTCTGAGCAGAGCTGCTGCTCTAATTAGTCTGAAACGGGCACTGATGCTGATCATTCTGTATGTTACATCTGTCACTGTGGCCTTTCCCTCAGGTGCCCAGTGTTCAACACAATCATGTACCGGCTCTGCATTGCATGGGACTACCGTGAGGCAAAACTGCCCCAGTTGTCCAGTGAGCTCTTGCTGAATTGCTAATCAAGCACACAGCAGTAATGTGTGACATGAAATCATTTTTGGAACCAAATAGAAGCTCTAAGCCAACAAGAAAAAGCAGTATATTTGTCCTCTCACTCAGCCACATTCACATATATCATGCTTTATTTTAATGTGCCATATGCACATCTGACCCTTGTAAAGAAGACATACAGTAAAAAGTAATTAAATTTTTTTAAAGTAAATTTAGTAATTACTAATAATAATTATACAGATAATGTACATGTGTAAAATGATTCATATTGCTGCATATGCATATATGTTAAAATGTATGAGTTAAATGTACCAGCATGTATGTTTATTTATTTATTTATTTATTAAATCTATAATTTAATTATTTATAATTGTGCAATTGAATGGTATGCAGCGCTACCAAATGTACTGACAAGCATTTATTTTTACTGTACATTTCTCAAATCCTTGTTTGTTTTCGGTTGTTTGTAATTATATTTAAACTGTTTGCAATTACACACGTATAATGTTGTAGTTCATGTTTAGCCTTTTCTCTCATTCTAGACAATGGCAAAGGGTCAAAAGGGCTGAAAAAAATATATAATTTTAAGCTTGATAAAAGTTTATATTTAGTGCCGTTTCAATGTCCATATCTTCTGTTATCTATAATGACAGCATTGTTACCAACTAGAAAGCTTAAAAATGACAGGTGTGACATAAGCAGTGTTAACAGCTACTCAGTCTCTCCACATGGTAAACATCATATGGGATTTGACCGACTTCTACTGTAATTGTTATGTCATGCATGCAAAGTAAACAAGTCAGACAATAGCAGATAGGAGTATTTAATTATAATATTAAAAAATGTTTAAGGTTAAAAGCGTCCCAGTCCCAATTCTGCCACTTAGCCCTTCCCCTTAACCCTACCCCTGGTTTTGCTTGTTTGTGAAGGGGTGTCCCAATTCTCTTTAGCTTGAAGGATTAAAGGAAAAGGCCTAGATAGCGTCTGAAACAGATTTTTCAGAACCACACTCAAATGTGAAAATTTCCCAGAATACACTCGCTACAACAGCAGCATGGCTGCAGACAGAAGTAAGAACATGCACAAATTATTATTTTTTGTCATTATTACAACTTTTTAGAACAAAAAAGCATATGTTTTAATACATTCATAACAGCGTTTGTGTTTTACTGTCATGCTTTGAAAAAACAAAACAAATAAAAAAAAACCTATGAATCTATAATTCATAATGATAACTCTTGTATTGTAGTCCCACAACATACTTTCACATGTGTCACGTGATGACACTCGAATACCCTGTCAGAGGTCTAATGGCTGGGAATTAGCTTTTCACAATGTGTGGTATAATGTTAATGTTAAGTTGTTTTCGAGTGTTTATATAGAGGGTGTAAATGCACAGTGCAATTACAAGCTTAATGCCACATTATATTGTTATGTTAACATGATATCGTTGCCTTCGGTGATTTCCTGAAGATAAATACCAAAAAATAATGTAACTGGAATAACTACACCAGTCGTCATTGTCGATATGAAGTAAGAGCTCGCGATGACATATGATGATGTGTGCAGGTGTTGTAGTGCTGTGCCATTTCTTAAGGGGTAAAATTTGAAGCACTTCCCCCTCCAACTCTGTTTCAAGAGCCAAGGGGAAGGGGTAGAGGTAAAAAAAATAGGGGGGTTGAGGCTTAGTCTCTTGCTGTCCTTCACCTTGTAAATGAGTGGGTGCAAAAACATATTATTTGGGCCCAAGAAATCTTATTTAAAACTAATGAATTTTGTTAAAAATAAGGTTTTGCTGAAGTCATGTTTAATTTGTCAACCATCTCAAAGTGCTTTGCTTAATCAAATATTGTCCACTCCCATATAATATAAGATTTAAAAAAAGAAAAACAAATTAGACTTTGGGTTATTATTTTCCAGAGCGTGTTTCTGACATTTTGTCGACATGAGTAATTAATTTAGTCCCTTTTTTGAGTAAGTCCAAAGAGCCCAATTAACATGCCTAATGTTGCTGCATCGTGTAAAAAACATTGGTTTTTAATACCTGGAGAATAGTTAAATGACTTCCCTTCATTATTCAAATGTCTATGCAAAGTCGCCACATGGGGATGGCACAAACACGATAATCATGCAAAAAACATGAATGGAGAAAACTGAGAGAGAGAAAAAATAAATAAATAAACAAGTCACCACAGACATCCACACTTCCAAGTCATTCCTTCTCTTTAACCCTGAGTAAAACGCATATGATTCATTAGCCAATAGGTGACGCATTTCTTCCCCTCTTCCTTTCTGTTTCATTGCAATTTTATCTGGGTGCTTAAATTGTGTTATGGTGGGTGCTGTACACATAGTAATGTAAGTTAGACCTGATACAGATAAATGTATTTGCTACTTTTAATATTTGCTTGCAGCTTCTCAACTACCCATGTGCTTAGAGGAAGATAATGATCAAAATCATAATTAGATAAAACAAGTTTCGGATGTGTGAGAAATAAGTGTTGCAAGCAAACAGTGTAGAGCAGAAACCTGATGCCAGAAGCCAAGGGATGATGTTGCAGGACGATTTATTGTTTATTTTAAAATGATTCGATGAAACGCTTTTGTGTGCTGTTTTTAAGTTTCACAGTTAATATTTGTTTTTAATGAGGGCGAGAGGCCCCATTAAAAGCAGCATTTGGCCGTGCTATCCACTTCATATTACCCTACAAAGTAAATATTACAAAGAGGTAACACATGTTGAGGTATGCTCAAAATTCAGCACATGCTGAGGTCTTGGATTTGAGGCAGACCCACAGCGTCAAAAGAATGTGTCCTTCCCAAATAATTGTGGCTAAGTGAAACCTTTTCACCGAGGGAAATTTCATCTTCCAAGTTTTTTAAGAGCTACACGTAAACACATAAATAAGGAGAGAGTGGAGTCTAATGACTGCTTGTGTTAATTCACTTGTGTGTGTGTGTGTGTGTGTGTGTGTGTGTGTGTGTGTGTGTGTAAGTGCAAGAACGAGGATTTGTGAATGTGCCATATATGTGCACACAAGAAGTTTGTTTTGTTTTTCCCTTACCTCAGCACATCTGAGAGAGCTTTTTGGAACTGCAGAGCCCTGTCAAAACAAAGATGGCCAAGAGAGGTTGGAGAGGGACAGGGGCCTGAGAAAGAAGGAGCCACTGAGAAGGCAGCTGGAAACATACATCGTGTGGTTTCCCCCTGAGTACAGCTGCATTCACATGTGTCTGACTTTCTTACTTTCTCTCCCGATCTCAGTCTCAGTCTTTCTTGCTCACTTTTCCTTCTGTTCTCTTGTTCGCTCTCAGAGGAGACTGTCACAGCTGGTTGTACTTAAAGCCTTCTGTGGTAACGCGTGTGTTTCATTATCCTTGGACGTGTGTTTTGCACCAGTTCTACTCGTGTTATTGTTAGGATGTGGTAAAATTATAAATATGGGATGCAGATTGGGGGAGGGTGGAGGCTGGATGTGATGCCGGTTTGGGGGTGAGGGGAAGGGGAATATGTGACTTGTTAACTCTGGACCACTGCTTGTTCTCATGACTGTGTGGCAATAAAAGGTCTGCCACAATTTGTAGTGGTAATGACTTAATACTGCACAGCCTAGAAGACATACAAACATCCGTCAATAGCTTTGTAATTGCATTGGGCCATCTTAGTCAAATGAAGTGGACCAGTGTAGAGTCCAGGGAGTAGGGTGGTAATTTTGTTCGGTCGATTGCGGGATGGCAATCAAACCCTTGACAAATATCCCCTATTGCATATGTGCATATAATAGTAATTAAAATAGTAACTACTACTACTACTTCTAATAATAATAACTTCTGAAAATAAATTAATAATAAAAAAGTGTTGTCAGTTTCATTTAGTCGCTACTTATTTGAATTGGGAAAATATTTGTTTATGGACACTTTCTAGTCACATCACACATTAAAGTTTATTTTACATAAAATCAGGGTATACACAACAGTCTCTGGATTTGCTACGTCACAGACACCAATATTTTTACCGATTATAACCATTTGTTGAGCCTCCCCATACCATTTGATAGAGCTCCCGAAGTCACACTTAACAAGCGGAATGTAGCTACTTGCCCGGGATATTTCACACACGCACACGATTGTAAGATAAAATGTAAAAGCCAGTAAGATGTAATTCGTTCTTCTTTGTATTTTCTTTTTTTTCCCAAAATGAAATATTATATGTATATAACACCTGTAGCAAAATAATCAAAAGCGCAGTCCTCTTGCAGAGAATGACCTCTGACATGTAGATGGTCTTTTCTCTTTTTCATCCCCTCTCTATCTCTGAACTTTGTTTGGCCTGATAAAGAGAGTGTGATGGACTTTCATTGAGTCTCCCTCCCTCTGTATTCATGCGCACACTTACACACATTCCAGTATTTGTCCAGACTGCCAGAGCATGGTGGAGTGGGTGGGAGACTCTCACAGTTGTCACTGTGGTCATGTAGGAGTACAAGTGAGACCAGAAGGAGTCTCTGTCTATATTCTATTTCTCTCCCTTTTAATTTTCTTATTCATTTATTATTATTTTTTCTATGATTTCCTGTAATCTGATGCATTTGATGCTAATGAAGAAACACAATCTTAAAGGAACAATACCTTTATCAGGGGGCAGCTGTCAGAAGTTGGCATTACATCATGGAGACCCAGGTAATGCTCATAAAGGCAAACAAATATAAATATGCAAATATTTCAGCAATTTTTACACTAGGCAAAGCAAAAATAATGTTGATCTTATATAGCAATTTATTGTATATTAGATTCCAGAAAAAGTAATAATCATAAATGATCAGGTATAACTAAATCAAATATAATAAATAAAATGAAATATATATCGTCAGTGGAGTAAGACAAATGATTTGCAATATTATTTTCCACTTTTTGCTGCTTATTTATGTGACATATTACATAAATGTAATAAAACCTGTTTATTTTCTAATATAAGTAGTAGTAAGTTTTTTTTGTTTTTTTTAAAGAGTTTGTTAAAACCTCATACTAAATTCTCTCAACATTTCCTCTAAGACTGAACAGTTCTTTGTGTGTTTTGAGAGTGTTTATAGAAAGAGTACTTAAAAAAAGATCAGAATTTATTCTCGAAGACCCAAAGGTCTTGTCTGTATGTCTACACATCCTCTCTGGTCCTGTGCAGTCAATATGTAGTTGTCCCCTCCTCCTGGGGTCAACCTGGGAGCAAAATGCTTGCACACTGACTAATGCTACTACTGTGGCAGTGTGAAGAGATCCACATTTACACAGAAAAAGAAAAAAAATACAAAGTTGCTGTGCTCCTTCTCAATTTTTTGTGGAGTTTGTTTTACACATTTACAGAGTACCTATGTTTGCAGTACTGAGTGTGTTTATTTTGTTTTATTAGTCTTCTGTTCTTTGTCCAGTTTACTCTACTCTTGGTTGCTATCCCACACAATCTTTTGTGGGGTAATCAGAGCAGGTGGCAAAGCCTGCTGGGAATGAGCCTTTATCAGCGGAAGACTGGAGATAAGAGTCAAAGATAAGAGTCAAGGAAAAGACTCAGAACATGCTACAAACCTCTGTGTTTGATTAATGAAAGAATAGATGTAACTCATTTTGTAGGCTATATCATAAGACATGGATGTTAAAGGCATGTTTATGCATGAATATATGACTGCAACATTAAACTTTTTTCACCCATTGATTTCTTCAGACTTTCTGAAATTGTATGAAATTAATTTATCTAGAGAGAAGAGACTGGAATCTGCTCATTTGGTTATTAACCGGTCTAGTGGTTTCAGTTTCTGTTGCCTTGAGATATTTCTGGACATAAAGCAATATTGTCAACTAATTTAATGTAAATTTATTTAAAATTATTAATTTGTCTCCACACTTTTCTTATTTTTCTTTCTATCAAATAGAACATCTCATCTGAATCCCAAATTTACATGATCCAGTGCTGAATTGTGAGAATAGAAATAATGTGTGAGCATAAAACTTGTAGATCTAGTATCAAATCAAACATACATAACGTATACTTATACATAAAAATACCATTTAAATGGTTTAACTGGATGGGAAATACTTTTAATTATGAAAAATTGCACAAACAATGACATTACAAAACTGATTTATCTTATTTTTTGTGAAAAAAAAATCTAAAAGTTTTCAAAGATCAAAATCAGACATCTTTTTTAACATCATGTTAACATTGACCTACCCTGTCTGAAAAGAAACACGCACACACACTCAACATTTCTCCTGAGTGCTGGGGAGAGGTATGTGGATTGGCGGTGTCCAAAGAAGGCCTGTCCACCATCTGGCCCAGGAATGTGCAGCCCCAATCAAAAGGATTGACAGAGGCCTCTCTTTGTCTGAATGCTCTGTGCCTCTAGATAGCTATAAAACACCTGGATCAATCAGCGGGTGACAGCACAGAGACAACGAGAGAGAAAGAAGATCAGTCGCTGGCAGAAGCGGCTCACCTCCCTCCCTTGTCCTCCTGAGGCGGCCGTGTGCCCCCCTCCCTATGCCCCTCTCTCCAGTACTTTGAACACAGTTATGTCTCTGGATACTGCAGCAGGCTGTCACTGGTTTGATCTCTGTCAGCTGAGTCTTTGAGAGGAGTTCACAGGGTCCTCAGTGGTCCAAGCAACAATCGCCCTGGACTTCTCTTTGTGTCTCTCTTCCGTTCAATGTCCACTCTGTGCTGTCTTCACACTGACTGATGCGCAGTGTGCATCATGCTTAGCTGGACATCTCTGCACTGATGTGAATAGCAAAGCAACGTTATTAGCTAGTTGATAGAAAATCTCACTGACTAGAACACACACTCACACACTATATAACAAACAGAATATATGTTATATACTTTGAGCTATTAGTAAAGTCATTCACAATCCCTCTTGCACATACACTCTCTCTCTCTCTAAGATGTCAAACTGTTGAAAATTCAGTCAAATATTGCAAAGAGCTAAAGTAGTTTTAAGTTGGGTGTAATTTGGCAAATGACCACCGAATAGGCAGGATAATCAGTGGCTTGGCATACCTTAAAAGGTTTCAAATGCACATAACGTTCTGATGGCATAATTGTGTGAATAAAAATAAAATCAACAACCCTTTTGTGTGAAGTACTTTCTTCTGCCACAGATTTGCATCTGCATTTGACCATCCGAACATTAAAAATATTTGCTAATTAAAAACTGTACTGTAATGTTTCAGTGATGACAAGACAGCGGATGTTGTGCACAGATTATAAGACCTTATAAAACCACCAACTTACAGAGTTCTGTCTGTATTTATCTGCTGCATCCAGGTATTCAATAATGCTAACCACATAAAAGCCAAAGCAAACACTAGATTGCTATAGTAGACAGTAGCCTAATAGATTCACATTTGATATATATTTTGATTTACTTTCTCTGTATTGTTTTTTTAATCAACAGTAGTTGAGAAAATCAAGAAAATAACGTTGAGAAAGTAAAGACCGACTGGACTGGTTACTATATTTCTGCTGCCACCTGTGGGTGGGTAATGTAATGTCAACTCCCAATCACTACGTCATGCTGCAGTTTGAGATTATGAAATATTAGTGCAATTTATAACAACTTGTCATTAATTGAAAAATAACATTTAACAAGAATGCCTGTGAATGGTGGGTGAAGTGCTATCTGGAACAGTGCTGCTTTATAATATCGTCACCTTGGAATTAGAAGGTTCTATCTGCGTTCTGAATGATTTTGAGATATTGACCTTCAAAGTTTTTGCTTTCCATAGCAAACAGTACAAGTATAACATTTGATTTTTAAATAAAAAGTCTTAAAATGTAAACAACTTAAATAACTCAATTTTGACAAAAATGTCAGATAGAACCTTATGATTATAAGGTGACGATATAAAAAATTTTATGTGGTCCGGGTGGGGGTGATTGCATGTGTGTGTGCATGTGTCTATGTGTGTGTCTATGTGATAACTACATAATGCTTTAGGATCTGAGCTTCATAATCACAAATTTGTGATTTTCTATTTGTGGATTTGTGAGCCAAGGAAACCTTTTGCTGTTTCACATTGTTAATCATTCGTAACCTGAAAGTGTATGATTTGTATTTGCTCTCATTGGTTTCAGCATATGATATGGCATTAATAGAAATATTTAACATGAAAAGTGCAGAAGTGCATCATTGAGAGAGCTGAGCATGTGCTTCTTTTAGAGCTCTTAAGTGTTTAAAAAAACATTAACCATCACATAAATTGTTCCATTATTCACCATACACATCAATTTCTCCATTGTTTCTCTCTCTAACTCTCTCTCTTGTCTCTCTCATACACTCACACACACACACACACACACACACACAGAGAGAGATTTATCATGGTTTATGTGATTAACGACTATGATACAACAGACCTCATTATTCAATGAATCAAACATGTTTAGAACATATGTCTATAAGTCAGCCTGGTTTGTAAACTGATGTCACAGCAGCAGCTATTTCATTTAAATGATTGATTCAGAGTAATTTTTCAGTTTGACCGCTTTTATATTTTGATAAAAATAAACAAACATGCAAGAAAGAAAGAGGAAGAAATGTACATAAACTGCAAAAAAAACTGAACAATAGCTGACAAAAAGAAAGAAAGAAAAAATCAGTTTTTTTTTTTTACCTCGCCATACCTTTGTGAGGTGCAGAATTAAACTGCAGTGCATATTATTATTATTATTATTATTATTATTATTATTATTATTATTATTA
>CAIGQQ010038221.1:3922771-3943612 GCA_903798035.1 Danio albolineatus
AACAGACATTTAACTGACTATACAAAACTTTGCAAGTATACATGTCACGTAACAATAACCCTACCCCTTAACCCAACCCTAACCCCAACCTAACAGTCTACTTATAATCTAATGAGAACTAGTTGGCAATATAACTTAAATTCAACAAACGGACGATCAAAATAAAGTGTGACCTCATTTCCTGCATTGACACATGAGTCAGATTAGTCAGGATTAGCAGACAATTAGCAGACAAGCAGATTATCAGACAATTTCTGCAAAACACCCAAATCTCTGCTTTTCTCTCTGCAAGATTTGTGCATTTAGAAAAATAGAACATTCTCTAAAGTCAGCCCAGTTTAAACTCCGTTAACTGGCCAAAGTCCAAAGTAAAAACACTAGGGGCTCTATTTTAATGATCTAAGCGCAAAGTCTAAAGCGCATGTTGCAAAACCATTAAGGGCGTGTCTGAATTCATTTTTGCTATTTTAAGGATGAGAAAAAAACGGTCTGTGCCCTGGAGCATGGTCTAAAAGGGTTGTGCTCTTTCTCTTAGTGAGTTATGGGTGTGTTTTGAGTATAATGTGCATTAAACCAATCAGAGTCTCATCTCCCTTTCCCTTTTATGAGTCTGTGTGTCACACCATGGCGCATTTGCTGTTTACATGGCAGACTTTGCAAAAAAACGAATGCTTCACCAGTGAGAAAACAGTTTAACAGACTATCTGCACGAGGATAAAGAACGAACCTCCTCCATTCGGCCTCTTTACTTTCTCTTTACTTTACTTTTACTCTTTACTATACTCCTTTACTTTCGATGAGTAAGGGAACGGTGGAAACTTACTTCACTGAAGACATCTTTACACATTTAATTTTGTAATTTTCTTCATTAAGTGCAAAGGTATCTTTTAAAACTATTTTTAAACTATGTCCAAATACACTTCTTATTCCTATGCTCCATATGGTGGTGCATGCTGTACATCTCCAAAACCTGTTAGGTGGAGAAATCTTAACTTTTTTATTAAAACAAATAAAAATATGCATATTATAAATACTATTAATAATAACGTTATACAAATGCAAATTTGTCATGAATACTACAACAGAGCCGGATTACAAAGCCTCCCGAGGTGAAGAAGGCATGGAGGTAGTGGTTTTCATATTTATGTATAAAATAAATTATTTTAAAAACATTTTAATCCTTTAATTGTTTTCATAGATTAAATATTTGTGTATTACTGTACATCCTGTAACTTACATACTCTTTAAATTACAAAAGCTCTGTGCCATTGATTTTAGACCAGCTTTTAGTTGGTCAATGGCATGGTCTATTTCAGTTGTCTCAAAATAGCAATGCATCTTAACAGACCTCATTTACAGACCAGCACACCCAGTAGGCCTGCCACAATAATCAATATACTGTATCTGCTTATCGCACAACACATGGACATGACCTCAATCATTTTTGGTGATGCAATATATATCACCCATACATAAATACAATAGGCCTATGGGAATTATACAGATTATACAGATTAGCAGATTATACAACATCTCTATCTCTATTGGATGTGTCAGTGTCAGTATGATTAAAAAAGACTATAGTATTTAATGACTTTAGTATATTTTCATGTGGGTGTCTGACGACTGAAAATAGATCTGGGACCAGATCTGTTACTTTTTTACCTTGCAATATTTCATCAATTTATAAGGTTTTATAGGTTGGAATTATAGGTTCTATCTGCATTCTAAATGATTTTGAGATATTAAGGTTTTTTGCAAAGTTTTTGCATTCCATATAGCAAACAATGTGTGTGTAACAGTTCTTTTTCATAAATTAACATGACAGAGACCTTAAATGTACTCTAAATGTAAATTATCAAAATTCTCTTCAATTTTGGGTAAAAAAAAACAGGGCAAATGCAGATAAACCTTCTAATTCTTAAAATAAGAAGATATTTTCTGCTTGAAATTTTATCTGGCAGATCCTTAATAGAAGCATTACTTTTCAAGAAATCCAATCAGTCTGCTTATTAATTCAGTTTAAAAAAATATTATTCAGCATAATATTAAATATTGTTTGAGAAAGATTTTACTTTCTATAACATTTATTTAATGTTTTAGGATGAATATTTTCAAATTAAATTGATTTTCTTATTCGAATTAAGCATACAAAACTGTGCTAAATATTTGTCCAGTGCAGATGTTAATTTTATGCAATTAATATGGTAATCTTTATTGAATTATATGCTTTATATGAATTATTGAATTATATTTATTGAATGATGTGCCCTGTGAAGTATTTGCCCTTCAAGCCTTAATGTCAAATTAAAAAAAAAAAACTTTAAAAGAAAACAGACAATGAGCAAATGAGTTGTTTAACAAAGTTTAATAAACATTGAAAAATGTTTCACTGACTATATATGCACACAAATAAAAATATTTCAGATTTGATATAATATTTTTTTTAAACAACTGTTGCTTTTTCAACAATGTAAAATTGAACATTTCATCTCAATGTCAAAAAATGTTTCCAAATCATCACATTTACACACATCTTTTCAGTTTGGGGTCTTTTCTCATTTTTGAGTGCTGCAGTCCGGTGGATTGACAAAAATGCTGATCCTGATTGGTCTTTGTGGGTGCATTCGAAATGCTGATTGGCTCACAAAAAGAACCTTATAAAGTCAAGCTAGAGTTGAACTTATAAAAAAAACACATAATGTAAAGAAGTTGCCATTTAATAAGAATATTTAAATAACTCAATTTTGTCAGATAGAGCCTTATAATTCTAAAGTGACGATTTGTTAACATTTATTATTATTTAGGATATGCGTTTTCCCATTATGATTCCAATGCCTAAATATTAAACTGTTAAAATGACTATAATTAAATAATAATATTCTTAAGAATAAAATATTATGTGTTCTTTAGAAGAGTGTACTTGTATTGTGATTCTATTATATTGTTATTTCGGCATTATATAATGAGTGGCATAAAATGGTCTTAAAATGACAATAGGATTCTTTATCGCAATATGTGTTGAAGCAATATTTCATACAACAAAAAATAGATATCATGACAGGCCTACCTATGAGTACACATAATGGCAAAAATTGATTTGCTATTTAGACAATACGGTGCAAAACATGAAAATGAATCCTAACAACAAATGAAAATAACAACAAATCATGCCCTACATGCCTTGCACCATATTGCGCCAGGTGTATGATAGGGCAATAGGAGTCAAAATTTATCACACTCATCAATCAGAACCTTCAGCAAATATAAGAAAGAGCCTAAATCAATTTATTCAGCTTCAAGAATTGGTGACACACTCCACTCTGGGTTTATTTCTGAACAGATTCAGTGCTTTTGGTGCTCTGAAGTTTTCATGTAATTGTGTTGCGCATATCAGGAGGTTTGCAAGGTGGCAGCTGATGTTCAAGTTGTAGCTCTTCAGTATTAACCAATATATCTATATCAATGTTCATTGATAAGATAAGAATGAGCAATGAAGTTCTCCAGTTCTTCACTGTAAGGCCCTGTTTTCACTGATGCGTTTTAGTTTTAAAACAGTGTTCCCCACTCCAGTCTGCACTGGAATTTCATTGAGCATTTCTGAAAAGCACTCTGTCAATCGTTCACATACCATACACACACTCTGATGACATGCACTGAAAGTTGCGTTCACCTCCCCAGGTGAGGTCAGTCCATCCCGGATCTGCTGCTGGATCTCATCTCCCTATAGTTGTTAAACGTGATCTATAATTTATCTTGTGTATGTCTAACGACTCAGTCTTTTGAATCTATTAGCCTACTTGTTCTCAGGTGAGACTGATTACTTGCCTTTATTTCCCATAGGCCTATTGTATAAACTTGTACTTTATACTATTATAATGCCCATTACCTATTATTAAAACTGATAATCAGCAAAACAGATTGATATTTTTATAGCTTCACCATGCATTTCCTCTTATAATCTTTATTGTTTGCATATAGCTCAACATTATAATCATATTGCCAAAATCATTGAGCCATGCCTCAATTTTCAGATGTCTCCGGTTTCCTCAATCCACACTGACTTTTAAAACAAAAACAGCCTCTTTAGCATTTCTAAAAGTCTCCGTTTTCGAGGCTCAAAAACTCTGGGATAGTGTGGACGGAAGATGTAACCATAGCAAAACGTATGTGTTTTAGAACTAAAATGTATTGTAAATGGGGCCTAAGGCCTGTATACACATAGGTTATTGTAACTGTTGCAATATAAATCTTACATGAAAAGAAAATGTATCAAATTGCCTCAAAAGGAATGTCTGCAAGTTACTGTAAAGTAATCAGCAACATTGATTGATTGATTTTATTTGACAATTTTGACAAAATATACAAACAAGTCCAGTCAGACTAATTCATGCATATTTTAAAAACTGTTGAGGATAAAATACACAAAAAAGCCACAGGCTTATTTCCATTGTGGTCCTCGATATTACCAGTTTTAGTTTTTTTTTTTTTTGTAAGTGATGTTTGTATTTTTTGTTTGTCAAGTTTGAATTGTGTTTCACAGCGTGATTTTTCATAAAAGGGGCTTGATTTCTTTTCAATTAAATAGGTATATTTTACATGAATATATGGGCGCCACGGTGGCGTAGTGAGTAGCACGTTTGCCTCACAGCAAGAAGGTCACTGGTTTGATCCCCGGCTGGGTCAGTTGGCATTTCTGTGTGGAGTTTGCATGTTCTCCCCGTGGTTGCGTGGGTTTCCTCCGGGTGCTCCGGTTTCCCCCACAGTCCAAAGACATGTGGTATAGGTGAATTGGGTAAGATAAATTGTCCATAGTGTATTTGTGTGAATGAGAATGTATGAATATGTTTCCCAGAGATGGGTTGTGGCTGGAAGGGCATCCCCTGCATTAAACAAATGCTGGATAAGTTGGCGGTTCATTCTGCTGTGGCGACCCCGGATTAATAAAGGGACTAAGCCGAAAAGAAAATGAATGAATGAATATATATATATATAATTATATATAAAATATATATATAATTATTTAAAATGCATATTTATTTATAAAATAATGATTTAATTTGTTTGTTTTTAGTTTAAATTGCAGTATTTAAATTAAATCACACCTGAAGTGGCACCGAATACAATGAAATGTGTGTATCATGGGCTGATACCTTTTTATCTGTCCTTTTATCTGGTTCTTTTCTTTTTCTTCTGAACCTAGCTAAATAATAACTCTTCACAATACTGCCTTTTCACTAATAACTACTAAAATTATTCTCCCTCATATTTGATTGTAGTAAAAATAAAAAGGCATAGAAAGGCCAAAAAGTAGCTGAAGTGCTGGTGAAAACATCAAATGAAAAAGATGACAGTCAAAAAGGATAGAGTTAAGAAAGAAAAGACAGAGTAAGAAACAGACAGTTGGTTTCATAGAGAGACAAAAGAAAACACCTGTTGGGTTGGGATGAAAGGAAGAGAGACAGGCCTAAAGGGACCATCACAGGGGCCCTTCGCCTAGTTTTAATTTCACTGTGAACTGTCAGCCACTATCTTTCCTCTCCTCCTCTTCTTTTCACTCCTCTCTGCCATAGACTTCTCATTTTGTCTGTAGTGTTGGCAGCCATTCTGACAAGTAGTTCTTCATTTTTTATTATGTTCGTGTCTAGCAAGGTCTGTTTTCAAGCAAAGAGCTAGTCAGCACAAAAACTCAGTCCTGTACTGAAGGAGTACAAAAAAAAAAAAAAAACAGGTGTCACACAGTCAGAGAGAGAGTAAAAAAAAAAGTTGAAAGAGGAGTAAATTGGATTGATCCCACTGTCCCTTCTTCACAGAAGTGTTGCAATCTAAGTATTTTTGGTTTTGTTTGTTTTTTAACATTTACACAGTAAATATTAGCCCTCCTTTGAATGTTTTATTATTTTCGTTAATTTTTCCTAAGTGATGTTTAACAGAGCAAGGAAATTTTACAGTATTCCATCCTTCTGGTGAAAGGTCAATATTATTAGCCCCATTTGCCCTGATTGTCTACAGGACAAACCTCTTATTCAGTAACTTTCCTAATTATCCAAACATGCACTGAAAAAAATTATTCAAGGATGATCTATTAGATTTACTATTTATTTTTTAAGTTAAGATATTGTAAACAATTTATTTGGGTTGCATTTAAACAAACAAATTAAGTTACTGAACATTACAAAATTTTATTTGTTTGTTTAAATTCAACACAATAATTTTTTTTTCAGTGTAGTTAATAATAACCTGGTTGAATTTGAATTTATCGAATTTTTGAATTGAATTTGAATTTATTGAATGGGATAGCCCCTTGAGATGAATCATCTCATTTTCGAGGGGGTCCCTATGGTTCTGCCTGTAACTGCACTTTAAGCTGGATACTAGTATCTTGCAAAATATGTAGTAAAGTATTATGTACTATCATCATGGCAAAGACAAAAGAAGTTAGTTATTAAAACTAATATGTTTAATAACGTTTTTTTTTTTTTCATTTTTAAAAACTCTTCATTATACAATGTTTGGGAAATAGTTTTAAAATCATTTAAAAAAAATTACAGGAGGGCTTATAACTTCAACTATGGGTGCTTACTTACCAGCTTTGTGTTTGTAATTTGAGAAGTTAAAATAAGAGTTATATCAATGCTCTTTGATAATAACTGCATGCACTACTGTGACTAGTAATAAATAAATAAATAAATAAATAATTTCAACAGCTAACACACATTTAAAAAAACATTTTAAAGAACTGCACATACAAAATATAAAATGTCTTACATCTCTTGCAAAACGAAGCACTACTTTTAGACTATCACAAACACATCTCAAAAGCACACATTTGTCTTACATTGCAAGCACCTTTGCCAGTAATTTGTATTTTTTGGATATATCATACAATTTATATAAAATGTATAACTCTTCTTTCTTCAGCACCTAGTTTTGTATAAATACTTTTAAAGACTGAAAGTAATTTACAAAAGTGAAACAGAAACCAAACTATATATTTAAATGATTATTATTATTATAGTTTTGTCATCTGTTTACAGACAAAATCTTTACACACAATTTTTAAAACCTGACACTCAAACAACTTTATGCTAATTATCAGCCTTTGACTGTTCATAAAACACCCTTTGCAAATTATAACACACAGTTCTTCATTCATTCATTCATTTTCTTTTCGGCTTAGTCCCTTTATTAATCCGGGGTCGCCACAGCGGAATAAACCGCCAGTTCTTAAAAAACTTAAAGTAAATTGATCTTCTTTTTAAAACTCTAACTGGTCAGTGCCTCACTATCACTCATCGCTTGTGCAAACATGACAATAGTATTTCTTTTTTTATACTGTGCATTATTGTATTCACAAAAAAATACATAAAAAAAAATCAGCCATGATTGGATGAATGAACCGCCAATAATAATACAGTTTTTTTAACCATTAACAAGCATTGTGCAGTACTGAAGCCACAAGTTCTGTTCACACAATCAGCCAAACAGGAGTCGATGTGGGGCAAACTGTAAATCTTTTGTTGCTTTCACACAGAATTCATGCAATAAAATTACCAAACAAATATCTACAAGCAGCAAAACCCATACATTTTCAGTACTTTTTTCACATGGTAACAGACTAGCTTCAAAACTGTTAACAGCTTTTGTAAAATGCATGCATTTTTTGCAGAAAGGGATTTTTTTTCTTTTGTAAAGCGCTATAGCTTGAAATTTCTTGTTGGGAAATATGGATCAAAGAATACAGGTTGGTAGGGAAAGAAGAGTGATAAATAGTGATGAAGTGATAATAAATAGTGGCAGCAGGTGTACGTGGAGGACAAAGTGTTTGTCATTTCGTAAGTACAATACAATCAATGTCTAAATTTTCACATGTACCAACATCCTAAGCTTGCCGCTCTAACTTGCAGTTTAGTTAATGTTTCATAATATTTTTAATATTTTAATATTTTTAGATTTTTAGAATTATATATATTTTATATTGTTACATTTATAAAAAAAAAATTAACTGTGATTTTTACTTGTGCTGTAAAGTAGGCCTACTACATTTGCAACAAATGTATTTTATTCATTCTCATCAGACATTTTTTAGCACATTCAATACATTAAAAATGTAAATGTAAAATTACATACTGGTGTAGATGAAAAATCATTCAAACTTCAAAAATAGAGGTTTCTGTAAAAAAAAAATGTCTGCAATGCTGCCTGTTGTTAGTGTTTTAGGTCATTGTGTTATGAATGAAATGCACGTTTTTTGAATGAGAATTGTTGTCAGTGGTATAGTGTAACAAACTGGTTTGAGTGACTTTTGTAGGCAGGCTGAACTGCAGTTTAGCATCATGTTGGTAATGCACACTGTGTGAAGAGTTTTGAAAGCGTTGCTTCAGTATTGCACAATGCTTGTTAGCAGTTGAGAAAAACTGTAATGATAACTAAAATAAATAAATAGTTTGGATTTAATCTTGCTTTTGTGTTTACTGCAGTTTTTTTGTCTATCACTCTAAACTTTGATGATATATCAAAAAGGTTATGACAAAGGTGTTTGCAATTTGACATGTGTTTTGTGATATTTTGAAGGCAGTGCTTCATATTGCATTGGAAGTTTTAAAGTAAAAAAAAAAGTTTTGAAAATGTGTGTAAGCAGTAAAAACTGTAAAGAAAGTTATTATTACAACTAAATAATATTACATAGAATTTATGTACATGTTCTTCCAGTAAAACTTTAATAAATATTTAAATGGCAAAGTGTTTGTACTGTACAATATTTATATACAGTACTTGCACACACATGCATACATAAACTAATCAAAAGATCAATTGTAATTTAAGCAAATGTTATGGAAATATATTTTGGAGTAGGCTATTTTAGTGTCATCATATATTTTGAGGTGCAATTCTGTGTTATGCCCAGTCAATGTAAATTATCTAGGTCATTCTTAGGTCATCTAGGTAAATTAATTATTAATTAGGTCATTATTAATTATCAAGTTCCTTCACTGAAATATAGTATATAGTAAATATAGTAAATAAAGAGAGTAAGGGGTATTTATGTATTTTTTAAACATGTATATTATGTATTTATTGTGTGTGTTGTTGTTTTTGTGATTATAGCACTAGACAAGCTGAGCACACAGCATTTGTACCACCCGACGCAGGTGGAGATCGTGCAGTCCAATGTGGTGTTTGACATTAGCAGTCTGATGCTGTATGGGACTCAGGCAGTACCTGTGCGATTGAAGATCCTGCTGGACCGTCTGTTCAGTGTCCTTAAACAGGAAGAGGTTCTACACATTCTCCATGGCCTGGGCTGGACTCTGAGAGACTATGTTAGAGGCTACATATTACAGGTAAATTAAAAACAAAAACATGAATCTATACACAACATAAGTGACATCATAGAAACACAAAGAATGGCGTGCCTCTCATATATTGTGATGTAAACACTACAATGGAGCAATGGATTTTCAGTTCTGAGAAATTTTCTCTGTCTGTCCCTTTTCTAAACTGTTCCCTGTTATTCTACCAGGGACAATAGAAAATAAATGAAGAGTTGATAAATAAAAGTGCAGGAAAATAGAACCATTATGACTGAAGGCATTTACTGACTAGAACCACCAAGATGTTTTCCCACACCTCTTGCTCTTTAATTGAAATCAGACACATTTCTTAATCAAAGGTACAGGGCTTTTGGGTTCTCAACAAAACCAAAGTGTTCCTGTATGAATTAGTTAAGAGCAACTGAACATGTGCTTGTGGTTAGCCTTGTGTGTCCAACGCCAATAGCAGAGCGAGGTGGATGGCTTTGGTTTGGAGACCATGCCTAAGTGGAACAGCATGCTGAGCTTGAAGGCGGTTTTGAGGCCTTGTACAAGGAAATGGCTTCTGTGAGTAAATCTCTCCCTCTCGCACACTTTTTCTCTCATCATTTGACTGGAAGGAATTGTGAAAGGCTGTATTTTTTTTTCTATTCTACAGTCATTTGTGGTGTCTGTTTGTGTTTCTCATTGCTCTACCCCTGATGGCTTATCGGAAAAAACCCCAGACATTAAATTTCACATGCAAAATACTAACTACTGTATCTGATATATTCATCAAATTATGAATTAAAAAACTTTTTGTGGGTTTCCAGTCAAGTAAGGAGAATTGATTGTCATGTTTAATAATGTTCTGAATATTAGGTTTTAGTTAGCAAATGTATAATAAAACAAACTTTGAAAACAACTGAGTCTGTATCTAATACTGTTCTAATAATATAGCACTAGACTAAACACTGCCCATAGTATGTGCAAGATAGCTGTTAAATCATGATGTCAAGCTCATCTGCTTTAATAAAAAACTGTAAAAAGTTTATTAAAGTGAAATAATTAATTACACAACATAATATTTTCGATGGTGCCACAGTGGCGCAGTGGGTAGCACGATCGCCTCACAGCAAGAAGGTCACTGGGTCAGTTGGCATTTCTGCATTCTCCCCGTGTTTGTATGTTTTTTTTCTGGATGCTCCGGTTTCCTCCACAAGTCAAAAGACATGTGGTATAGGTGAATTGGGTAAGCTAAATTGTCTGTAGTGTATGTGTGTGAATGAGTGTGTATCGATGTTTCCCAGTGATGGGTTGCAGCTAGAAGGGCATCCACTGCGTAAAACATATGCTGGTTAAGTTGGTGCTTCGTTCATTCAGATTAATAAAGGGACTAAGCTGAAAAGAAAATGAATGAATGATGTAATATTTTTAACATTATACAACGCCTGTATTTCAATGTAATTAACATTTACAAATATGAATAAATGATGTAGCAAGTAAGTCAGTTTAATTCTTTGACTAAGGTTTATTAACGTGATTATTGTAAAGTATTACCAACAAAACCTGCTATTGGGCAGATATGTTTTGTACTTCTCATTATTTCACCCAGCATATATTCTTTACAAAATGCAGCTAAACGTCTGATTCAGGACTGACAAAGAAAAAAAACACTTCAGCACTTGCAACCACACTAATGAATGCTCTCCTCCCTCTCTCTCTCTCTCTGCCTCTCTCTCATTCCCAAACTGTCTGTTCTGTGTCTCCTCTTCTTTTTGGAATTGTTTTCTTGTTATTTACCTGCCCGCTCTCCTCTCGACCTCATCTGTCTGTCAGTCTAGAAGCCGAGTGTTGAACATTGTTAATCAGAGCCTTGACACAAGATGTCACAACCCACGGAAGGTGCCAGCAGGAGCATGTGCGCAGGAATCTTAATTCTAAACTCATAAATATTTAATGCAAAAAAGAGAAGAAAGAGGTGTGGAAGAGAGAAAGAATGAAAACGCACAGAGTGAGGGTTTATGCATGCATGTGCGCACCACTGTGTTTGTGTATACTTTTATAGAGCAGATGTCATTTCTTGTAATATTAACACATTTTATTAAATCACCTAAAAATTACACTGAATTAGGAATACATGTTTTTTTTTTTTTTTACCATAGTATTTTGTCATGTTTGGGTGACAGATTAACAGTCAGCCGCATAGTATTTTGTGTCTGGCAGTGCCATAGTGTGATGTGTTCTGTTCTTTACTGAGAAAGTTCATGGGTCATTATTAAACTCTGTGGTTTATGAATAATCCCCTTCTGCTCTTTGCTCTCTCCATTTCCTTCCGTCTACCGTCGAGCTGTCTCCTAGATAGCATACCTGTCACCAATAATAATTCAACAACGCTCACTCGCAGAAGTCAAACCCGTTGCCTGTCATACTTTTCACTGGTGCAGTTATCATCTGCTAGATCGCTCGCACACACATAGGCAGACACACACAACAGTGATTTTGCTATGAAATCTTGACACACTGCACATCAGATACAGTTGCTTTTCTCTCTCTTCTTCTTGTTCTCTCAGTCTATTTACCTCTTTTTCTAATTTTCGTTATGTCTTTAATTTTGTGTTATATAAGTGAAACATATTTGTGTAGACCTTTCCATTGTGTTAATTTTATATAAATAATTGTATTGTTCCTCTTGCTGAAGTGCAGCAGGTAAATAATGGGGTGCTTAGACTGCCGCTATTGCACATATTTATTTATATCAAATAATTTTATTAACAGTAAATACTTATTAACATATAAATGCAATGAATAAAAACACACATAAATAAAATGGCAGATAATACAATAATAGATTACCACAGAATACAGGATTTTAACAGCACTCTCAATGCCTATAGGACAGGGTCATAGACTCTGTTTAAGAGACTTACAAATTGCCGGACTGACTACTAGAAAGCTTAAAACAAATTGCCAAATACAGCTCTGTGTCGATAATAATAGTTAGCTTGCATGTTTGGAAAAAATAAATTCATCTATATCCCTAGTACTGTTAATAATGTACTGTAAAATATACTTAGTTATGCATGTTATCTGTGTGCACATTTCATTGTACTATAAAACATAACAGGCTCTTAGTGATTATTTGGATGCTGTGCTGTTTTAATTAGTTACTCCAAATAAATAATCAAATGTGTATGTGTGTGTGTGCCTCCAGAAGGAATAATATATCGTGATTAATCTTATTTATTACATGGCTGGCTGAAATACTCGAAATTTTGATTGGTCAGTTTCAGTCAAGATTCAATGGTTGTCCCAAGATAACAACCACTAAATAAAGCAGGCTCATCCAGAAACATTAAATCACTGTCACTGAGTATATTTAAAACCATATATTTACATCCACATTCATATTTATCAGCATGCCTTTCACGCCGCGGTTTTTGACTGTTTGGCGCTGTTTTGTGAATGAATAATACGTATGTCAGTCTATGCTTTATTCAAACAGTTTAATTTCAGTCAGCTTTGCGTTTTTGGCAATTTGGTGCCATCTTGTGACTAAATAATGTGCAAGTTGTCCTGAGCTGTTTTCGTCAGCTTTGCATTTAATTAAAGATTTAATAAATTATTGGGACTCAAAACAACGTTGTTAAGTTTTTTGATAGCTGTGTAATAAGCGGGATACTTTAAATACATCATGGAGATTCTGCTATAACAACCTCATGGATGTATTGTATCCCTAATTTAATGTTAGTTAATTAAAATAAAATCATTCATTGTAAGCTTATGTTAACTCACAGTGCATTCACTAGTTAACAATAATTCTTTAGTAAATCTTGAACTAATAACTGCTGTTCAAGTATTTTTCGTTGTTAGTATATACATTAACTAACATTAATAGGCTATTATCACAGATTAAAGCCTGACAGGCATATCGGCTTACATAGCTACTTGCCATAAAACTTAAAAATTAGGCCGAAAACATTTTATGAACGTAGTTTTTAATTATTTATTTAAATGCTAAACTGACAGAAACAAGCATGGCTGAATGGAGCTGATGTAGCATACACTAACCTGCGTATTATTCAGTCACTAGATGACAAAAAAAAAGTAGTGTTGAGAGAAAAAAGCTCAGTACACTAACCTACAAATTATCCAGTCACACGTAGCATGACTGAAAAGGATATATAAATGTGGATGTATGTGTATGGATGTGAATGTATTCCCTGATGGTCAAGAGGATTTTAGGTACCCGGATGGGCCTGTGTTATTAGTTTTAGCAGTGGTTATCTGTCGCAACTCACCAATCAAGTGTTCTAGACAGCCCTGTAATAATCTGCCACAACAACCACCTGGATATACTTCATCTCATAGCTAAGTAATGAAACTTTATCATAAAATGTGGTGTTTCATTTGGTTATTTGAGCGAAACTGATGACAAATGTCTTTGGTAGATTGCAGAATAAAAGATGAATTCATAGGTGAACAGGCTGGAGCAGTGCTGATACTAGTACAATATTGCATGTCTATGTATATATGAATATACACATGAATACTTTTTACATCTATAATACAATGAACAGTAAAACCCCAATACTAGTATTTATAGCAGTTTTTCTTTATTTAAAACATTTTGTATCCTCAATTATGTGCTAATGGTATAAAATGTGTGTACCATTTTAAATATGGCGGTTGCACATATTTTGAGAATGTAGAAAGTATTGATAAGGCTGTATTTTGTTTTAAGGTTAATTTATAACTAAAGTCTCTGAGATTCATAGAGTGACTGTGATGATCAATAGAGAATTGCTTGGAATTTAGTCACACATAGGAATAAAAGAACATGCGCTTGTGCATGTTTGAATGTGTGCTGCCTGCCAAAGTCTTAGCCTGCTGGCTTCACATGTTCCTTTGTTCTTTTTGCTTTTGTTCTGATCTGTTGTCCGAGTCTTGACTGCTGATAACCGTGTTCTCTTCTTGTGTCGTTCAGACGAGAGCATTTTTGTGGGTGAGTGTGTGTGTGTGCGTGTGTGTGTGTGTGTGTGTGTGTGTGTATGTGTGCGTGTTGGGGTGGGACGGGGGGGGGGGGGTGGGGTGCATCTTTTTGGACATCTCCTGTTAGGATGTGGGGTGATGTGTGAAAAATGGACGAGAGGCCTGAGAGTGCCAGCACACACTCCCTCTTTCTAGTCCCTTGCCAGCACCCTCTCCTCTCCCTCATCCTCTCCCAGCTGTAAGATGTAAGCTGGAACACCAGCCTGACAGAAATGGAGACCAGATGCCTGTATTTCTCCGCTGTCACTTGGCCGCTCCCCAACAGATGGAATTCCGATCAGTCTGGGCTGTCTCTTGTTCTTTTGGAAAAAGGGAGTGAGGAGGAGGAGGAGTGGGGAAAGTGGAGGAAGGGGCTATGGCAGCCAACTTGTGGATTCGCCCCAGGCTAAGCGACATTCCCAGTAATGTTCTTGTCCTTGTAGAACATTCAGCTTCCGCTGGCTTCCTTTAGCTCTTTTATGAGGAGCAGTTTCTCTGACTCTGACATAGATTCCAGGAGAGCCAGATGGAACTGCTAAGCTAAGTGAAGTCCTTCCTTGCCCCGTCCTCATCTCTCCGCTTTCCTTCAGTGCTGAAACCCCCCACAGCATTCATTTACCCAGCCTCCCCCTTTTCTCCCTCAGGGACAGACCAGGGTGTCCACACAATGAGCCTATTTTATTCAAATAAACCTGACATCTGGGTGCAGTATGCTTGGCCCATCTTCCATAGCGCAAAGGAATTTGTAGGGGGCACAACCCATCGTGCTTCAGTGAGGCACAATATGCTCCCTTCCTGATACATTTAATGAAGGATGTCCTCTAGCCAAACGACATGATTTGATTAAGAGAGGAGGTACCAGACCCCAGAAAACAGCAACCACAAGCTGCCTGACAGTCATTACACAGACAAAAACACATCACACAGTAGCTCGTCAGTGCGGTAAGTTCATTTTGGTCGAGCATATGTACAATAAAAAACCTTTATACTGCAAAAAGTATTACTGAATCAAATGATATATTCACTTTTTTCGTTATATCATGCATTTACAGGTTTTCAAACATATTTTAACTTGTTTTGGTGATAATAAAAATCAATTTCAAACAAAACAGCTTTTAACTTTGACAATTATTAGATAGCCATTTGTTCATAGCCCACAAATGTTGGTATACCTTTCAAAAGGTTTGGCAGACAACTGCCATTAACCATGCTAGCGTTGTCAAATCTATATACATCTGTTGTGGCATCAGGAAAACATGAGGCAAACCTCTCTGTTCTGAAACGTACAGTCAGCACACATTTTCTGGCAGTTTACTTCAAACATTTCAGTCTCACTCATTTTTTTTTTCCTGCTCCACATTTTGCTTTGCTCTACCTCTAATCACTCCAGAGAAACTTCCATTTTAGGTAGTCTAGCACTGTTCAGAAATTTTGGAATTGATCCTTAACCAAACCTTTTATGCACCACATGCCTGCTGACACCCCCCTCCCCATGTCCCATCCCTTTACCTCCATCTCCTCCTCAGACTCCCACCGTCATCTAACCTGCTCTTTGTTATCGCTGGATAATACCTCGTCCATGGGCTGTGTGGAGCCACAGTGTTTCTGAAGGTGGAATTCTTGCATATGGTTATGATTTCAGTACGTCAAGCTGGATTTGAGTTTTTAAGGCATATGCTTTGCTCAGGGCTAGCCAAGTCAGCTTCAGGCACATCAAAGGTTCGCTGCACTGAATCAAGGTGATTTCACCAACCCGATCTCCCCTTCAACCCCCTGCCTGAAGCATCTTCCCACCCACCCAAACATGTGGCCAGCTGCAGCAAAACTCACACATCAGTTATTGTCTGCAGTTCTCTTTATCTAATAACACAACTACAAACTGACACAAATACAAAAAAACAAAAAAAAACAAAAAACAAAATGCAGAATACTATTTCAAAATGCGTATTTACTTTTCACAGCTATATTATATATAATATTGGTATTTTGTCTCAGCATTTTTTCTTAGTATATACATGTAGGCTAGAGTTATGGTTATTGAAACTGTACTTTGCAGGTTCCCAACTTCCCCGTCTTTTAAAGTAAATCTAATGTAAATAAATGCAAAAAAAAAGCTTAATAGTAATTAATTATTTAATTATTCATTTTCCTTCGGCTTAGTCCTTTTATTAATCAGGGGTCGCCACAGCGGAATGAACTGCCAACTTATCCAGCATATGTTTTACACAGCGAATGCTCTTCCAGCTGCAGCCCAGTACTGGGAAACATCCATACACTCTTATTCACACACATACACTACAGCCAATTTAATTTATTCAATTCACCTGTACCGCATGTCTTTGGACTGTGGGGGAAACCAGAGCACCCCGAGGAAACCCACGCAAACACAGGGAGAACATGCAAACATGCAAAGACCCAGCCAGGACTCGAACCTGCGACTTTCTTGCTGTGTGGCGACAGTTCTAACCACTGAGCCAATGTGTCGCCTATTATCTAATTAACCCATTCATTCATTCTATCAGAACTGTACTTATTAAGCACTGGGGACAATATTTGAAAGTGAGACAAGAGTCAAGAGACAAGCAGTGAGACAAGAGTTTTAGCTTAATAAAATATTAATTAGCTGTTTAGTGATACCATAACAATAAAGGATAATGCTATATGCTATAAACTGAAAAATTATGTCTGCAAAACTGTTGCAAACAATTTATTTGTGTTGAATTTAAACAAAGTAAATTGAATGATATTCAACTTAATTTGTTTGTTTAAATGCAGCCCAAATAAATAGTTTACAACCACTTAACCTAAAAATAATAATAATTGTACTGTAAATCCAAGGAATCATCTTTGAATTTTTTTTTCAGTGTATGATATAAAAGAAAGCTGCAACTCAAAATAGTTTATCCTGCATTTAAATATTTCTAATGTAAACACTGAACACTGACAAACACTGCCTGAACACTGACAAAAAGTTTCAGCATCCTAAAAAGTTAATGGATGGAAAAAGCTATATATATATAGTTAGCTACTTCCAAATGTTTGTTTCTCAACAATGCTTTGAGGGAATTCATGTTTATGTTCTTATTGCAGTTAAGTGATTACAGCTTTCTGTCATTTTGGCCACTCTTAAAAATGATCCACTATGTGTTCCAGGTTGTTTATGTAATTGAACACATTTCTCTTAGTGCCAAAAAACAGATGAGCGGATGTTTTTGAAGTTGTAGGGTTACATGCAGGTTACAATGTCCAAGGGAATTTAGAAGTAATGCTTCTTATATTGGATATGCACACGGCTCCATTCCACCTTATCCATGATAGTTTGCATAAGTCCAGGGAGACTACTGGAAACAGGAAGCAGAAAGAAGTATTAGAAGATCAGATAAAAAAAAAAATGTCCATGGTGGGAAAGGGAAAACATGAGGGATCTGAGCTCTAAATGTATTAATAGTGTGATAATACTGTTTAAAGCAACTAATTTATTAGCGCTTGCTAATTCATTAACGAATGTGAATTAACAATGAACAATATGCCCTATGTTATTTATTAGCTTTTTAAATCTTAGTTTAGATTACAGTGCATTACCTAGTTATCAGATACCAATTTTGATCTTAAAATTGTATTAGGAAGTTTTGATATTAAAATCAACCAACACAATGTTTATGATTCATGTTAACCATACAGCCGTACATAACTACGTCTTTCACACTAACTATACATAATGTTGTTCACCATGTGTACAAATACATTAGAAAGCAAAAGCCATATTTTCATGCATCTGAACGATAACTTAATGTAGTCATTTCTTTCTAAACATCTGTATATAAAATTCTAAATAGTTCATGTTTGTACTTTTAAGGAGTTTTATGTGTGGTCAGTCTAGGCAAGTCCCTGCAGTGTGTGTCTCAGTTTGAGAGAGCACTGGTCCCTAGCAGCGTCACACATTTGAGCTTTGGATCTGGCCTTCATTAGTAAGCTCTGAGTCTGAGCTGTGCCTGCTGGACCCCTGTCATTGATCCTCTATGGCAGCAAGAGCAGTGAGCTCATTCAGGTCACGTCATGGTCCCCTCTGCTCTGAGGAGCAGCATTTCATATCACCCCACTGACAGCTGCATCCCTCTCTCTTCCTTCACCTATCACAGCATCTTTTTTTTACTTCAGTGTTTCCCTTTTTTGTTCTTATATGGCACAGCTCTATTTGTCTACTCATTACTAATTTTTTACTTAGAAACAGAATTTATTTTTGTATGATGACAAACCAATATTTACAAGTCAAATTTTTTTTATATATATGCATGCTAAAGTGAAAAGAATTTCAGAGTTTGTTCACAGTAAACTCACTCAATGAATGTAATGTCAATGGCGCAACTTCATGCTTTCTGCATCTTCAACCTTGGGGGACCCTCTCTGCAAACACGTATCATCAATACAGAGCTAAAGCTATCACAATAAAGCTCCACCACTTTCACTGAAAGGCTTTGTATCCGAAATGAAACACTCTAAGCACAACTGATCAAGTGCATTAATGTGTTTGTGGCCTACTTCTGGTTACAGTAAAGTATGGTTGACTTCTCTGGAAGCATTTTATGATGTCACTTGCTGCTAGATACTAAAATATGAAGTCAGTATGAATGACAACTGCTGTAAATTAACAGAGATTTGGTGGCAGCAGTCTGGATTAAATAGTTGAATATTATATATTTTGTCGATAGGAAAATCAAAAGTTGGCTCTTTTAATGTCTTTTGTAGCAAATAAAACAGTCACAGTGACTAGTGTTACACAAGCTGCACAAAGTAGCCCACTTTCTCCATTGTTCAATGGACATTGTGCCATCTACTGTAACATCTGAACATTTGCTCTGTTCAATAATTCTGTCGAATTTACTTTTGTCTTGTGCTTTCAAATCTACATGGCATTTTTCTTCTGTAGACCTTCTTTCAAAGATTGAAAATCTTTGGGTAACCATTTTTTTTAACAAAACAGGAAAAAAAACAGATTTAGAATGGTATTTGGGTGAATGAGGACATCATTTGTGTGTGTGTGTGTGTGTGTGTGTGTGTGTGTGTGTGTGTGTGTGTGTGTGTGTGTGTGTGTGTGTGTGTGAGAGTGTACAGTACTTTCCCTTTTACTGATGACAGTGTGGTCAGAACTTGCACAATACGAACAGCTGCTTTTAAGCGTTGTTTGATAAATTATTTATCAATTTTAGCTGAGATGGGAGCAGAAATCATTATAAATCCTTTTCTGCATATGAATACAAACTAAACCTTTTTTAAAACTTTATTTATTTATTTATTTATTTATTTATTTATTTATTTATCTATCACAAGAATTTGTGTTGTATTAATTGATATGCTTGCCCTGAGTCATAGCCTTTCTCTGTAATAGTAATAGACTTTCTCTTCATTAAAATTGCATTTTAAAGATTTAAACTGGGCCTGGTGCAACTTTAGTATCATATACCTGATGTGTCAGTGGCATATGAGATGGGACGCGACTTTCAGGGTACTGTAGCTAGTTGTAGTCAGGGTAATAGTGATATTCACTTTTGATTAAATGTAACTGAAACAATTAGCATTTCAGATTTAGTTTTAGCCACATAGTTTTTAGTACACCCCTTAACCCCACCCTCTTTGTTGATACAACTTTGTGCTTGTATTTAGCACAGAAGGAAATGGCTGGTGGGGCAGACTGTCATTGTTGATGGGAGGGAAAATTGAATTTTCTTCAGGGTCAGCAACATTAAGGATAGTGGGAATTCAGAGATCTTTTCTTAAAGTTGCTGGGTAGGACTAGTTATTGATTGGTCAGCAGCTTGGTGGGGGTCTGTCACAGGCCCATCAGCCCGAGAGACAAAGAACTCTACACTGTTCAGTACATAATAAAAGTAAGGGGGGAAAGCTTATTTCAAATCATACTTTCAGCATTAGTGAATGTGGATCACTTTGATATTGCAGACCTCTATGTTGATTACACGTCAATAACAGCAGAAAAACTCTCATACATGCATGTATAACAAAAATAATAGTATATTATTGTTATAATTGAGATAATTCTGTTAACCGTTTGAAAATGCTAATTTGACTGACTTGTGTGAAGCTCAGATTAATGGTAAATGGTTTGAATGAATTTCTTCCTTAATCCTTTGTATTATATGGAACTTAGCAATGTACTGTAGTTTTGCTTATTTCACTAGCCATTTAAACAATAAAATCTCTGTAAACAAATCACTTGGGTATGAAAGCTGACCATTAAGGTACAATTATGTAATATTATAGATGTAAAAAAAAATCTGTTGAACTCAATCCCCAGATGATAAAAGTGTAAGAGTTAACTTAAGCAGCTTAGTTACGCCAACAGTAAATACATAACTATTAAATGAGAAGGCAAATTAGAATCAGTTCATTCAAATTTGTGAGATGAGCCAAGAAGCACAATAATCCATTTATTTATTTATTTATTTATTTATTTATTTATTTATTTATTTATTTATTTATTTATTTATTTATTTATTTATTT
>CAIGQQ010038221.1:3949013-3965065 GCA_903798035.1 Danio albolineatus
ATATTGAGAAATGCACATAACCAACTGTAAAAAAGTGTAAGAGACACAAATGGAAGGGAAAAGATATTCTAATGGCACTCCCTTGTCTTTACTTTACAATGTTTCATCTCAGTTGGAACCATTTGTGAATGAGTGGCCTGTCTCTTTTTGTTTTACATGCTGTTAGCGAAGGCAGCAGCTGACACAAACATGTTGTGGGAATTGTACAGCAAACAGCCATTTGTACCTGCTTTTGACCAGAGGGACTCTTGAAAGGGAAACATGGGAGGGGTGAAAAGAGAATGACTCGTGCTTAATAGCTTTTGAGTACAGTGGCTGCCGCTCAGTGATGTAGTGCATCAACTCCCTCCGGATATGGGCACTCCCCTTTCTGCACCTTGGCATGACTTTTCACTTTGATTGTCAGGCAAGACTGTGTGCTTCACTGACTCCATATCCCAGAAACCCCTGGGACAACAGCAACTGGATATGTGGTAGCTGAGTGCTGTGCAAATGATTATTGAGTGTAATCCAGCAGCTTAGGCCAGTAAACAATAGTTTGTTTAAAAAAAAATACATTTAGTAACTTTGTACTGTCAGATGGGACTTTGCATTTGTGTATATATTTGTCATATTATTAAGAAGGGTTATGACGAAGGGATATTTTGTCTATGTGTTTGCTTATTGCAATGCAGTTTATACATAACATGGCTATTAAAAGAGAAACAATGTTCTACTAATTCCCCTAGAAAAAAACGATTATTATTATTATTATTATTATTATTATTATTATTATTATTATTATTATTATTCATGTTGATTTTTGGTCCCAGTTTAAATTGTGTCCTGAACTACTATATACTTGCATCAAAAAATAAATGCAATGTACTTACTTATAATGTATTTAAGAACACGTGTGATGCTCTTGAGGTGGGATATGGGTAAGGTTAGGGACTGGTTTGGTAGTGTGGATAGGTTTAAGGGTGGTTTAAGGTGTAAGGCAGGGCTATTCAATTAGTTTGTCATGGGGGCCAGTTCATGAAGAGCAACCCAAATGAGGGGGCATAGAGATATGACCTGCAATATAAGTGATGACACAACAGCAATTTAAGAGCCCATATGCTGTATTTTTGCTCCTTAAGACATCCACGTTGGCTTTTTCTACATTTAAATGTTAATATGTTGTATTTTGAAATTACATAACATCACGCCATTGTACAATGTGGCTTTCTTTTTACAAACACATTCAAATGTTGGATTTCAAAGCACAACAAAATCTGTTTATTGATGAAGTAGGCTTCTTCTACATTCAGACACGTTCATATTTTCATAATTGTCACAGTTTTGAACTGCATAACAATTAGTTATGCAACGATTATAGACTGGTTGTACGATTATAGTCTGAAGAATAATCATGGTTATACGGTTATCAGGATTATTATGCATTTATTAAACACTACTAGTTTAGAAAAATCCCATGCTTATATTTTGTTGTTTATTGCTGCTCAGTAACCAAATACAGCATGAAATATGAATGAAAAACAAACAATAGTCCATTTCTCTCTTTGGGTTTTTGATTTGAAAAAAAGTGATAATTTTACGATCAAAATAAATTACAGAAGAATGAAGAAATAAATAAAAATAAGAATAAATCAAAATAAAAATTCAAATTTCAAAAATCAAAATTTCTACTGCGTGCGCATGGAGGTCCACTTATGAGCTATGCGCGCACTGCTCCCAAAACATGGACGTCTCCATTGGAAATAATGAACTTGCATGCGGAATAGACACAATATGTAAACGGCCTGCTGCTATAGTTAATCCAGTGTGCGTGCGTAATAGCCTCGGTATAAGCTTTGAACTTTAAACTAGCACACAGTTGTATGAAGTTAAGTTAAACGAAGGCATAATTTTGTTTAGTTGCAGCGATTTTGTTCCGTAAAAGTGCGCATTGACAATTAATTAACCATAATGAATTAAAGCGCGGTTAATAGTGAAATCAGTTAATCATTGCATCTCTATTAACGTTTTCAGTGCAGTGTACAAAAGCCCTTTTCAACAAACATATCTAAGTGTTTTCGGCTGCCCGCGCCACTTGCTTCATGTCAGATGACTTCCTGTTTATACTTGAACGTGCATGCCCAAAGTGCGCGAATGGTCACGTGATATACGTTTTTGGTGGAGTAGTGTGGACGGAGATATGTTCAGAAACGCTGGGTGAAAAGCTATTATGGACACGGATCGTTTTCATGCTAAAACGCTAATTAAAACTAAAACGCACTAGTGTAAACGGGGCCTAAGGATGATGACAATGAGGGAAGATAAATGATTCATTTCCACATTTCCATTGCAGTGGTACAGTCCAGTTCAGTGAAATACAGTTCGGGTCACCCTGATCAGGCTTGTGTTTTTACTGGAAACAAGCATACAGTACTCCATACTTGGTAGGCTTGGTGATTGGCAGAATGTTGTGATCGACGTCATTTGTGAATCCCGCAATAGCAGACTCTGCGCAGCCTTCAACTGCTGCTCGTGCTGTATTGAACAGACGGACATCACTTCATAACTATAGCAGCTGTTTTTTCGACTGAAACTAAACTAAACTAAATTTATTTTTGATGTCTTGGTCACAATATTTGGAGGGCTGGAACAAATTGCTTTGGGGGCTGGGTTTGGCCTGCGGGCCACCAATGAATAGCCCTGGTGTGAGGGATGGTCAACAGTGTAATTACAAATGTAACTACAAAAATTAATTTCAGATGTAATTACAGACAGTTATTTAATCAAGCATAAGTACAGCGTAAAAACATGTATTTACAGTACACAATATGTACAGTACATTGTAAAAAATTAGTAAGGTGTAAGTACATATTTGTTAAGGCCACTTAATATATAGTAGGACCTGATTTTTTTTAAAAAGTCTTATTTCGTGAGAATTTTGAGCACATAGGACGCAACTACATACAACATTGCTTACAACATACAAAACATTAGTGTATAGTTCTTGGTGTAAATTAGCTTTTATTTTTAGGTCATAATTTAGATTTTCTAGAAATACTGGGTTTGCATGCTGTAGTGTGGACAGTGTTAATGTTATTAATGCCTATTTTTGCTCTGGAAAATATTACAGTGTAACAATGTTTGGAAAGAACAATAGAGTGTCCTGTTTCTAACCCAGTGTCTTCACAAAATCCTTAATTCAAGTCCCTATTATTTTGATTAGCACCCAGACAGGACTGGCGATATTATCTGTCCTTCCAGAGGACTGCTTTGGTAAATTACTCCCATATACCAAGATCCATGTTTAATGGGTATGTTAAGCTAAACCCCTGCCCCCCTACAGTTCACCAACATTAATTCCGTTCATTCACAATAGTGTTTGGGTTTATATGTGTGTGTGTCAGCAGTAAATAATGCTGCTGGTGACAGTCACAATAGCTGTGTTTGCAGGGTCTGTGAGCTCTATCTCCAGAGGCCTGAGGACAGGAATAGCTCAAGAGATGCTGCTGAAGCAGACAAGGGAAAAGAAAAGCCACCTCTGAGCTAATGGTCTTGCATCTTCCTGGCAGCATGTCAATAATGGCTCTTATCACATTAGGCAAAGAGTCCATTAGCTTATTCTCTTCGCCTGCATGCGCCGTGGCAGCGCCAGTTTGTACATAACCTATCTAATGGTTTGTGTGTGTGCAAGGCAAGAGTGAGAGAGGAATTCTTAAGCCACCAAATGTAAAACACTTGGCTTACTTTACAGTAAAATTAGGATCAGAGAGGGGATATACATTGTTTTGTTTGACTTCCAACCAAAGAAGCATAGATTTAGTCTTAAAAAGTTAAATAGAGCGCATACATATCTTCTCTCCATGCTTTCCTTTGTTCTCCTTCCAGCTGAACTAATCTTTTGAAGGTTACTATTTGACTTCTTTTTAATAGCAACAATATAATTGCTTTCGAATATGATGTGTTACTCTAAATGATAACAGTAATGTAAAACACCTTCCAGTATTACACTGATACAAGGTACTGTATGAGAGAATGTCAATATGTCAAGAAGCAAATTGTGAGCATATGTTATACCTTTTTTCAGGCATTAGCAAGAAATCACTGGATGGATAGAAAGAATATATTATAAAGAATAAAGAAGACACTGTTGCATCAAAGACCCAGAAAAGACATTTCTCATACACTCCCACTGTTCTCCCTACAAAACTCAATGTCCACTTAACATCTGCTTCCCAGATCAGAAAACTTCGTTCCCTCACAGAAGGAGATCACAGAAATCCTCTTTAATTCATTGGAACCCATGCTATTCCCTCTACACCTTAGTGTTGTCCCACATGAGCACTGACTTGTGTTACAGTAAATTAGCTTGAACCTTACTGCTTGATAAATAAAAGGTTAAAATACCAACCCATTCATCTAAACCAGCATCATCCAAGTCACAAGTTTATTTTCAATGAAGTAAATTCCCATGACAAAACTTCAGTTACTGACTATTATTGTTGCTGTTGTTAGTACAAGTATTGATATTATTTATTTATTTATTTCATAATATTGTCATAAAACCCTTTTTTTCTCTGATCCACTCACTTACTTTTGCTTAGGATTATAATTAAAATCATCACGATTATGGCATTTTGTGGTGGGTATATTTTTAGCCTGAGTTATATGTAGAGACAGGGCAATTCAAGCAAGGCAATGCAATTAGAGTAGACCTGTTCCAAATTATAGAACATTTGAATGCTCACAGTTGGTGTGTGTCTGTGTGTGTGTGTGTGTGTGTGTGTGTGAGTGTGTGTGTGTGAGTGTGAGTGTGAGTGTGTGTGTGTGTGTGTGCGTGTGTGTGTGTGTGTGTGTGTGTGTGTGCGTGGCAATACCCTATTTGGGCATTGATGTTTTCTTCAGCTTTGTCCCCGAAGATCACAAGCAGACATTTATGGTGTTTGTTTAGCTACAAGGTTTGAATGTGCTTGTTTTTCATACCACACACTAATACCGTGTTGAACATTTTAATATAGTTATATTATATAATTAATTTAATTTAATTTATTTATTTTAAAAGCACTAATAATTATTTTCCACGAGACTTGTGAGTCCTTCCTCTGATGTCATGGCTCCAGGCACTGGGCTTTGACTGAGCCTTTTCCACTTTTTTTGCCACTTCCCTACTCAATTATTCATTACTTAAAATAAAAAAGGTCAGAAAGTAGAATTCTGAGCAATTCATGGGTTCAAGACCTTCTAAGATCACAGGGAAACCTCTGCTTAACCTCCCTTGAAGTAGTGAACACAGGGGATTTTTTTTTCTTTTTTTTTTCGTTCTGGGATATGATCGCTACCCCTGGATCAATAGTGAATTCCTGTTGTGTCCACTGGGAGTCACTAGATCAATGTGGTTCCCAGACCAATTGTCTATGTTGAATTAGATGTTTTAGAAATGTCATTTCTTTATTAGGTAGCAATGTTAGAAAGGTTATATTGAAATATTATCAAATGATAAAAAACTTTGGTACAATGTAAGTTTTTTTACTAGCATTAAAGAAAGTATATTATGCATGGGCCACAATCTTCACTTACCCATTCTTATTCTGTGTACACTCTAGTATATGTCTTAGCTTAATGATCCCATGACAATGATTAGCGCTGATTGCTAAATAGACTACATTCAGTGGCTTGATCCCCAGCTTTTAACACAAGACAAGGGGATGTTATTTTAATAACCGTATACATTTTTTCTTTCAACAACATTGACAACATTGGCATGGTGAATATTTGGCCATCGTTGCTTCTCTTCTGAGACAATTTACAAACCTCGAGCCTCCAGCATCATTACTGGGTTTCTGTAAATGACACCAGCAGCAGTGAGATAAATAAAGCCATCACACCAGTTGACACATTTGCTGCATTTGCCTACTGCACCATGGATAGATGAGACCTGTGACTTAATGCTATAATTATTAACTAATTGTCTTTAACCTCACAAACAGTGTTCAGCCACATTATGTAAAGGAGTCAGGGATGTGTAATGACAGTGTAATCCATCACAGTGTTGGGGGGGGGGGGGGGGGGGGGGGGGATGGTTCTAATGAGATTTCATTTGAGTATGGCAAATCTGCAGAATGCATAGATAGAAGCCACATTAAGCTAATTGGGAGATGAGTGCCTTGGTGTAAAAGTGCTACTAATGGCAGGTTTGTTGCCTGACTAATGCAGGGGAGTTGGCTAAGGACCTGAAGCTGATTTGTGGGCAGACATAGTAATATTTTATTGTATCAGTCAATCTAAATGTAGCCTCCACTTCACCTCTTTTAGTTTGATCCAGGATAACATTGCTTGTACAAAGAAATGAATACTCAAAAAGATCTAAAAATGGGAAAGAGCCATCAAAATATTAAAATCGTCCTATATGTAGCTAAGCTTTTGTCTCTGAAACAAATGCTTTCACTTTTTAGCATTTTCACTTTCAATCAAAAAACCATTATCACCATTTTTAAACCATTTATAAACCTTGTTTTTTTGTTCGTTTGTTTGTTTGTTTTTTATGTGGCCTGGCTTGGGTGCAAACGTCTTTGGAAAGGTTGATGGATGCGTTTGCATAGCCTCTCTTAAACTGGCCCGCCAAAGAGTACAGCCTGTGACCTGTATCATGACAGCTAGCTGGCCTCAGTGATTCCATCCAACCACATTTGGTAAAAATTACAGCTCAATGTCTTCTCTTGCTGTATGCTGTAATTGAATAATGACAAAAAAAAAATAAGATAAACTCATAAGTGAAACTTGGCCATGTCAGATTTGTTTGAAAAGCACAGGGTTGAATAGTGGCAGCAGTCCAAACAGCCAAAGGTCATTCTTGCTGAACTTGCAAATGTAAATGGCACTGTTAGAAAATATCTGTATTCTGGCTGCAGTTAGACTGTTCTGATCATTCATTGTGAGATGCGCAGGTTAGTAAAGCACACTCAACATTGTAGGTTTGCACCTTAAAGCTTAATAATATATAGTATATAAACTACTACAGTGGTTAGCATGGTAAGAAGGTTGCTGATTCGAGTCTCAGCTGGACCAAGAGGCCTTTCTGTATGGCGTTTGTATGTTCTCCCCCCTAAAACCCCAGAAATAGCAGAAAATGAACCAAAGGAAAGTGTGTGAGTGAGTGATAATATAGTTATGACTTGGGACAGTAAAAGAGGTAACATGAAATTGTAGCATAGTTAATCTCCCTGTCCATGTCTAACAGTGCTGCACTGGAAACTGAGTCCTCATGTGCCAAGGCAGAGACACGCCATTATAAACTAGTCCATAATCTGACTTTTTCTTCTACACTCCAGCAAACACACCAAAGGTACCTATACAAAATTGTATTGTCTCAATTTTATGCAGATTTACATTGGACATTCTAATGTACAAAACAAAGAAAACAAACAAACAAATAAACAAATGCTCTTTTGCACACATATATAAACATATAAAACTGAAAGAAGGGAATGTGTAGAAAAAAATAAACTGAAAGAATGTAATGAAAGAATCGCTCAATCATGCCACGGTATTTTTATGGGGTTTAATAGTGCCGTTAGTGCTGTTTAAAAAACTCACTTTGTAATTTTTCCCTTCTTCTACATCAAATTGAAAACCAGGAGTTCAAACCACTATGCCATATAAAATAATATTGTTGAGGCTGAAATTTAAAGTCTTACCTCCAGGCTAAACTCACACTCAAACACGAAATGAAAGTATAAAATGTTTTTAATGTATATTTAACAACAAATACCCCAGTGACTATTGATGTGCTGTCTCTGAAGAATTTATCTTGCTTAAATTTCTGAGGCCATGCTGTTGTGAAACCATTCTGTATTCCCACCTCTCGTTCTCTTTTACCATCTTCTCTTTTCTTCACTTTCTCTCATTCTCTAACTCTCCCACTCTCTTTAAACATTTATTCTCTGTCTGCGCCTTAAAGGCCCTTTGTGCTTTGTGCTGTTGATTTTTACCGCTCTTAAAATCCAGAGTAACCATTTATCATTCATAGAACCAAGCAGGCCAGGGCAGACAAAGCCTTGCCTTGTGTCATCTCTAATTGTGATCAGAACAGCCATTGCTCCCTTGATGTCGCCTTGTTCTGTGTCAGAGAGAGGATTGTATACAAAAAGAACATATACACATTTTCTCCTTTTAACCAGCAAATACCGTTCGTGAATTCACATAATCAATAAATACCAAATGTCATTGAATACATACGTAGAGAGCTTGAATAGTATGAGGGGTTATGTCTATTACTTTCAAACCCAGATTAGTGACATGGAGAGCCTATTCGAATAGGGTTTAGGAAGCAGAGTTATATACTATAAGAAGCATTGTTCAGAGCCAAAAATACTGCTACCAGAGAATGGGGACAGAACACTAGGTCACATATTTATGTATCAAAGTTACAAGCTTAACCACAATGCTGAAACATACTGCCAAGACTCCATTCCAAGAATCTCTTGCCATGTCTCAGCGTCTGGCAGTGGGCAAGTGTGCAAAGTTTAAACTGTTTTATTTTTCAGTGGTTAATAATATCATTACTTACAATCCTGGCTGAAGAACAAGTTCTTTTGAAAGTTGGGCTTATTTCTCCTCCTGGACCAATACCGCTCTGTCATGGAAACATTCCATATCCAGTGGTTCCAGCTCATACACATACATACATACATATGCATAAATGACAATACAATAAAATAAGCATAAAATAAGCATCTAGTTTAGGATATGTTGAGATTTACTTTATTTCTTACTTGAACATCTGAGGACAAACAGTATATGAAAGCTAATGAACACAGTTTTAGTTCACACCATACACTTGATAAAGTATGCCTTTTCAAATATTTAAATAAAACTCCAATCTCCAATTAACATAAAGTTCAATTAATACTGATCTGCATCCTGCCTGATAAATGTAATGCAAGATTGCTGTCACCTCCAAGGCTTCTTCAAAAACATGGTTAAATAAACATGAGCTATTTCTGGTTAGAAATTGAAAATATGAACCAATATGAAAATAGTTTTAATTTGACTAATTATATGAGGATTTGTGAACCTTCCTTTTGACATATTGTAAAGCTGTATTTTACACAATATTGAAATCAGACATATACCAAACGATAACATTATTATACAGGTTATTATAATTATTTTAATTATTATTATGATTATTGTTGTTTTTGTCATTAAAACATTCTATTAATTTTTGCATGGCTTGCCTTAGTGTCGAGGCATAAAGACTACACTTGTACAGTTCTTTAGAAAGATTTAGCAAACCAGAGTGAAAAGTAAATACTTTGATTTTGTAACCATAACATCAATAGCTGTTTATGTGCTCATTTTGATGATACATCCTTATCCGCCGATCGTTATTCACAAATTATATGCAGTAAAAAAGAAATAAGCCTCTGTTTTTTCTTTTCTTTTCTCACATGGCCTCTAGGATGCTGCAGGCAAGGTTCTGGACAGATGGAGTATAATGTCTCGGGAAGAGGAGATCATCACACTGCAACAGTTTCTGCGCTTTGGCGAAACAAAGTCTATTGTGGAATTGATGGCCATCCAGGAAAAAGAAGGTCAGGCAGTCACAGTGCCCTCATCAAAGACTGATTCTGGCATTAGAACTTTTATTGAAAGCAACAATCGTACACGTAGTCCTGGCCTTTTATCGCACCTAGAAAACAACAGCCCTTCTAGCATTCACCATTTTGAAAACATCCCAAACAGTTTGGCTTTCTTGCTGCCCTTCCAGTACATCAACCCGATGTCAGCCCCAATGCTAGGGCTTCCACCAAATGGACTTAGCATTGAGCAATCAGGTCTGAGAATGAGGGAGCCAAATCTGCCAAACCAGAGTGACCCAGTGGAGGCCAGTGAATCTGAAGTTTCACTCTCACCATTTCATAGTGGTCAAAGCCCCAGTCGAGGAGTAATGGGGACCTTACCCAATGCCATTGAACCTAAGACAGAACCTAATAGAGCTTCTCCTATCTCTCCAACACCATCTACACTGCAGTCCCAGCAACCCCAGACACCAACACAACAAACACAGGGGCAACAACAACAGTCAAGTTCTTTGAACAACCACCAGATCCATCACCATTTTGAAAAGAATGAACAGTCAAAAACTATAACACACTCTTCTTTCTCTTCCAAAATGCATCGCATACGTCGCATGGGTGCGACATCACGTAAGGGTCGTGTCTGCTGCAACTCCTGTGGCAAGACTTTCTATGATAAGGGTACTTTAAAGATCCACTACAATGCTGTGCATCTGAAGATTAAGCATCGTTGTACTATTGAAGGCTGCAATATGGTCTTCAGCTCTCTGCGTAGTCGTAACCGACATAGTGCTAATCCCAATCCTCGCCTACACATGCCTATGCTGAGAAACAACCGGGACAAGGACCTCATTCGCTCCAGCTCTGGGACAGCCACTCCTGTCATATCAAGTACCAAAAGTGGCTTCAATCTAACTAGCCCAGGGCGGCCACCATTAAGCTTTGCTACCCCTCCTCTTGAGCCTATGATACAGTCACCTCTGCAGAGCCCACTTGTGTTCCCTTCTTTAAAGTCTGTGCAGCCAGTGCAACCTGTGCCACCCTTTTATCGCACACTACTCTCTCCTGCTGACCTAGTTAGCCCCCCAGTCTCTCTGCCTACCAGTCCAATTTTGCCTACAACAGCCAACAGCACATCTCTTACAGACCAGCAACAGATGTTAGCTGTTAGCTCTCTCAGCATGCATGTATCTGAAACATCACCATTCTCTCATCGCTTACCCACAAATCACAGTACCCAAGATTCCATTATTCTTGATCCTATGCCTAAAAAGAAGCCTCGCAAGTCTAGCATGCCAGTGAAGATAGAGAAAGAGGTGATAGATGTTGCAGATGATTATGATGACAAAGATGATGATGATGATGATGGAGATAGTTGTCACCATCACCACCATCAACCATCCAGCATCCATAATGTGAATGGCAACTGCAACAACAACAATAATGGTAGCAGCAGCAGCAGTCATCATTGTGGTGGTAGTGGACATGAGTCTCCATCACACGATGAAATGAGTCCCAGTCAAGCACTTAGAGGCATGCTCCATCCTGACCAAGAAGAGTGCACTGGTGGTAGAGGCCATGGTGACCTACGCTGTATTGACAGCTTTACCTCTGAGGAACAAGATCATGAGCGTGACTTTGAGAATGAGTCAGAGACATCTGAATCCAAAATGCTGTACCGCGATGAGCTGATGGACACTGACAAACATCAGACAGCTCTGAGGAAAAATCTGGATAAGGAACACCAGGGAGCAGAAGAGGACCAACATCTCAGAAAAGATTTGGATGAACACAGCCATTCCCCACCCTCCCAACACCAGCCTGTTATCAAAATCAAAGAAGAGATCAATGATCCAACTTATGACATGTTCTGCATGGGTCAGTACAGCCTTTACAATGGGGGTATGGCAGCTGCCGCTGCAGCTGCTGCCAGCATGGCTGCCTTACATGAAAGTTTCATCTCCTCTATGAGCTATGGAACAAGTCCACCAAAGTTTCCCTCCCAGTCACCCGAGGGTGATCTCTGCTCTAGTCCTGATCCAAAAATCTGCTACGTCTGCAAAAAGAGCTTTAAAAGTTCTTACAGTGTCAAACTGCACTACAAGAATGTTCATCTAAAAGAGATGCATGTGTGTACTGTCTCTGGATGCAATGCTGCTTTCCCATCCCGGCGGAGCAGAGATAGGTGAGGCAAATCACTTTTTTCCCCTAATGTAAACTGATAAAAATATGACAAATGTTAAACTCATAATAACCAGTTTTTAAACAGATATATTTATAGACAATAAAATTCATGTACTATATTATACTATGCTATAATCTACTACACTGTACTATACTACTACTACACTGTACTATGCTGTTTTGTCTATTGTTTTGAATTGTGTTTATGTAATTGCTTCTCTAGCATGACATTTCTAAGTATGTTTGATAAAGTTTGAGACCAGCTTTAAAACCTTTCGGAAAAACCTGTTTAAACTTCAATCTTTATTGCAAATTTGAGTGGAAAAAATGTTCAGAAAAGATGTTAACAAATTATGTTTTAACAGGAAGAACATGTGTTGATTGTACATTTCTACAGACACTTATTTAATGCAATAATTTGCTGTTTATCTATACTTGCTCACATGTCACACACAGGTAGACATGCATACATTAGCAGAGGTTCAACCTTGTCAAACCGCTGCATTCATTAGCGCATCAGGAGGTGCAGGTTTCTTCGACTGCTAGTTAACACATTTACCATAAACAGCACTAGAATTCATTTATGCCAGAGGGCAAGCAATAAACAGCTTTTCCATCAAATGTAGACTCTTCAAAGCTAATTGTTTTGGCTCTACAAATAAAATGTATTCTGTGATTCTGCAAAAGTTTGATAAATCATAATTGATTTATAAGTCACAATTAATTTAATTTAGAATAAACATAGATCAGTGTGGTTTCATTTAGTGGCCCACTAAATTGTGCGGTCTTTAAAAAATACTCCAATTCAGGAAAATTAAGAACCAGCTGGACAATAAAGGAAAATAAAAAGGCTTGATATATATTTATATCTATATTTCATCAATTACTCTCAAGTCCAAAATTCACTGATGTACAGTGAGACAAAAGCATATATCTTTGCATTTACAAATGAGTAGTGAATGTCAGAAAGACTCTTCTGGGCACTTGTTTTTTAGATAACAAACTATTAAAAGCATCTTCATGTGTACAGGAATGTAAAGGAATGTTTTCTGTGAAAGCAGTTTTTTCAGAGTTAGGGTTAAGGTTTGTGGATGGAATGTGTATGTGCATGACTTTAGTCCATTTTACAGAATATGGACATTTTACAGAACACGTGTCTATGCTTCATTGAGTTAATGTGAGGTCTTGTTTGCTAACTAGTAAAGTGTAAACATAATCAATGACTATGAAAGAGACTAGTGTAGAAAGATAAGAATTAAGATGTTTGTGAGCCCTGCAGTGTTTTGTTGTACTGTAATGACTCCCTCTATCTTTGAGAAAAGAACAGGAAGTGTGCTGCATCTGTTTTGCTGAAAGTTTAAATTGTAGAGATGTTCCTTATGAAAGCAGGGGAATCCCACAGTCCTGTATTTAAAATCAGGATGCACATTAATTGAGTATTTTCACCTGCTGGATCAACCCAGCCTTTATGCTACCTCATCTCCACCATTTTAGGTTTCACACCTTCACCCCAGCTTCAAGGCTGTGCTTCTGCACCGACTTTGTTTCTTTAACCTATAGCTCAGTCTTACTTATTTATTTGATATGAACATGTTTCATATGATATCCAAAAATAATTTGATTGACATTCAAGTCAGTGCTGTGGCTTTGTTTAAGATGAGAGACAGTAGGGTTTACAAAAATTGTATTTATCCAGTTAAATTTATGATTTTTAATTAATATGTATTGTTATTAATTATTATTAAAATTTAATATTGATTATCGTCATATACTGTATATTATTCAATTTACAACTACACACCACATTTTACTGCAAAGTATAACAAAAATGATAATGAATATCAGTCTGAAAAATATGGCTTTAAAATCCAAGTAATAAATGCTAATGTGTCATCTAAATTCAGTGTTAATAAACTTCCCCTGACTTTTAAATATGCTCGTGGCATCCTTGAGTAGGAAGCCAAATTGATAAATTACATTCAAATACAAATTACAAATTGTAATACATTACAAATACAGATCTCCCATCAAAATAAATAGAGGATGCGACTGAGCAAAAAAAAAAAGTGTGAGAAAATGTCAGGGATATGGCAGAATATTATTACTGACTAAAGCAAAGTGCAAACATTATTGCATGACATTTTATCATCATTATCATCATAAAATGTTCGTTCATTCATTCATTCATTCATTCATTCATTCATTCATTCATTCATTCATTCATTCTTTCTTTCATTCGACACAGGCTCATTGGGAATATGAGAAACTGCATATACATGCCTTGGCATACTTTACCTGCCTTTTCTTTAAAATGAACACTAAGGGGCAAATGACACCAACAACTTTTGTTCCTTTTTACAGTTTGAAACCTTTACAGGGACAGGTTATCAATAGATAAAAGATTGTTTTTGTGCAGTTGTTTGCACCAAATAATTACCACAAAAAAACTTTGACGCATCTGTCACCCATAATGGAATGCATTTAACTCACCCGCTTATCACCATGTGGACGGCTTTTCTGGAATCAGTCAGTTTGCTTGGTAGCTTGCCTCATACACTGTTAAACTTGGGACACAGAGGGAACTGGGTCTGAGTCCAATAAAAGGCAGTTCCAGAAATCAGGTAAAAGCAATGTGAAACTGTAGTGAAAGCATGTAGCTTTTCTCTCCTCGTTTGCCTTTGAAAACACTATTGGTTGGGTTTAGGGAAAGAAATGTGTGGGTCAGTTGATTGTGAGGTGATATGTTATGCACGACAAGTTGGCCTGCTTCTAGCTTGTCAAGAAGCATGTCAAAATGACACATATGAAAAAAAACCTATTCCAGTAACCTTTTTTGAGATCCACAGAAATATACACAGTGGCATCGAGTCGATTTAGAAGAAGGACATGTAAATGGCACTTATGAGAAAATCTAGCACTGTGACAATTGAGTTTCTCAAAAATGTACCCAGCGGCCCCTAGGGGATTTATCAACACAAGCTGCAAGCAGACACCACCGGAGTAATGTATTTTTGTTTGCACAAATGTAACCCTGAGTATGTATTTCCAATGAGTCTGGGTTGCATGCATGCATGCATTCATGCATTCATTCATTCATTCATTCATTTTCGTTTGTTTGTTTGTTTGTTTCCTTGCTTGTCTGTTGCTGATGACCCTTGAATGTTTGCCTAGCTCCAGATTCCCATGGTGCGGTAATATTCATTCTACATTCTCACACAAGCCAACTGTGGTTAGGGAGAGTGAAGGTTAATTATATCTTCCCATTCCTCTTCTCTCTTCCTGTGGTGTTGAGACATATGATGTCAGGCTTAGAGAATTCAGCACTTCAAACTATCACTAAACTTTGTCTTTGTTTGGTGAATATTCTAAGCTACTGTGGTTATGGTGGCCTGTACATAGAGCAAATGATCTGATCTTAACCTGCCCACAACACATTAGACGAAAAGATAAAAACAAAACAAAGGACCTTATCATCTAATGGTTTCCTTTCCCTTTGCAATTGAGTATTACAACTCATTTCACAAATGTGCACACTTGGCAGGAACCAAAAGGGCCATCAAATCCTAAAGATGATTAACATTCTAGGGACAAGACACATTAAGAGCCATACCTCTCTCCTCCTCTGCAGAAAAAGGAAAAAAAAAAGGAATCTCAGGAGAGGTTGCCTCAAGCTTTGGGTAAATTGGTTTGGCTGCCACATTAGAGGTCGAAAAGGAGGGAAAGCAAGCTGAGGAGGGCTGTGGAGGAGGGGACTGAAGTGCAGGACTTAGTTGTGACCTGAAATGGGGTTGCAGGGGAGAAGGAAATGAGGCAGAAAGGCTTAACCTGATAAATGAAAGGGCAGACCCTCCGCTATTGCAGTGTCACAGCTTCAGCTTTGTGCTTCTTAGTCAAAATAGACAAACATTATAACATCTGGCGAATCATTAGTGATTGAATATGATTTAGTATAAAGTTAGATCAGTTTGATTTCATTTAGTGGCTCTAACTCTCTCTCTCTCTCTCTCTCTCTCTCTCTCTCTCTCTCAATTCAATTCAATAGTTGCTTTATTGGCATGACAATTATTACAAATGTAGTTACCAAATACTGTACCAAAGCAGTTATAAAGTTTACAAAAATAAAAGAACATGCATATGTAATAATAATAAAAAAAAACACAGTAAATAGTAGAAGAAAAAAAATTAAAGATATATACATATATTATTATCCAATATAGCATATTATTATTTAATATATCATATTATTATTCAGTATATCATATTATTCTTTAATAAGTCATATCATTCATATGTATCATATTATTATTCAGTATA
>CAIGQQ010038221.1:3965465-3991219 GCA_903798035.1 Danio albolineatus
AGGGACCCTTTTTGACTGCATCAACCATGGCACTGCTGGTAAGCTCTACAATACCTTGTACAATCTATTTATCAGTGACGATTAGGTGATTATTTAAGTTACTTTTAATCACTTTTGCATGACCAATAATTCCTGGGCTTTTTTCTTTTTCATTTATTCATGGTTTTGTGTTATTGACTGGAAATGTAGTATGCAGCAGCTGTATGGCATTTACAGAAGCTCAGTGCACTATATTTTTTGTTTTATTTTGGTCTTATTACACCATGTATTAGCCAATTCCACATAATAAAATGTGTATTCTCTTTTGCTTATTTCTTATTTGCTATGACACCATGTATTCAATTAATAGCTGCATATCATGAGGATTAATACACTGTATGGTTTCATAACTGAAGGAGTATTTTTGTAGAGACAGATAAAGTTGAAATTAATTAAGGTTTAGATGAATTGGTCATCTTTCACTTGCATTGTGTAACGTGTTTTGGATTGTGTTGAGAAAAAACTCATATTTATTAATGAAGCCTAAATGAACAATATGCTTGTGGGTCTCGCTAAAGCTAGCTTCAGGAGTGAGTCAGTGTGCTAATGCTGTCCAAGTTTGAGTTAATATGCTATTGAGTTTCTCTCGATTATTACATTACCATGGCTCAAATCAATTGATAAACTCCCATTCAATGTGGTGGAGTATTTAATTGAGTCAGAGTCAATTGCATTTGTGCATGCCTGCAGACATGCTGACAGGAGTAAACACTTTAGCAGGATACTGTCTAAGCTGCACTCGAGTTATTGAACTCTACGCTGTGACAGCAAGTGGTGTGCTCTAACATACATTCGTCCAAAGGAATGCATGAAAGCAGGAAATGTGATATATTGGTGCTATATAAATGCAACTGGAAATCTTGCAATAAAAAAACTTTATTGCAAAATATCAGTGCCACATGTACTGTAACATTCAAATGTAAAATAAGAAAACCAAATGTGTTACTGTAATACGAGTGTGAAAACGTGTTAATTCTATAATGTGCTTTTGTTGTTTTTGGTGTGTATGTTTGCAGATAATTACGTGTTAAATTCAATTAAAATAAATTAATAAAGGAGCCATTTTCTCTCTTTTTTTGCAGACACAGCTCCAACATCAATCTGCATCGCAAACTACTGACCAAAGAGCTGGATGACATTGTCTTGGACCCCCAGCTTACAACCTTGCCTAAACAGCTGCGTGCTGAGTTCCTGTCAAAGATCTATGCCGACCACCACACAGGACTGGATGGTGTGGGGAGTTTTGACAGTGGACCACCACAAAGCAGAGGACATGAGGGAATGAGATCCCAAGTCGCTAGAGAATATTCACACAGCAACGGCTATTGCCATGGCCCCAATGATGACTATGTGGTTCTAGACCTGAGCACTGCCTCCAGTGTACAGTCAAGTGGCAGTGTGCAATCCTCACATGAATCTGACGAGGGCAGTGATGAGGGAATTCTGCTGGATGACCTAGAGGATGCTAGTGACAATGAGGACTGCGCCCCAAGTACTGGGGCTCAGAGACTGTCAATGGAGGGGAAGAATAGGGAGGATGCCAGGAAGGAAGAAAGACAAGGAGACACAGAGGAAAGGATTCTGCACTATGACCCCTCTATTTCACCTTCCATTTTGGCATCCAGTGGAGGTAATAGCACAGGAGGCATCCTTTGCACCATCTGCCACAAACTGTACAGTAACAAAGGGACCCTCCGGGTGCACTACAAGACTGTCCACCTCCGTGAAATGCACAAATGCAAAATACCTGGCTGTAACATGATGTTTTCTTCTGTAAGGAGTAGAAACAGGCATAGCCAGAACCCCAACCTACACAAAAAGGCCCCTTATACCACAATGATCGATTAGAACATTCATTCCTCTTTAGCCTATTTCCTCAAACACCATATCTATATGACAATTCTCTCAGTTCACCAGATGGCATTTCACCCCCACCCCCACATACCTTTTTAAATATACTTTTTTCAGTATTGTGCCATTTTGACATTTTTGCTCTTGGAAGCAAGTACTGAACAATATAACATCACAGTGTCATGAGATTATAGTTTCCAACACAAACCTTCCCTCAATCTCTTATTTGTGAACCTTGCCTGCAGAAATGTTGATGAGGGAAAACAAAACAAAAAAAAAAAACTAAGAAAATAAAAACATTTGTATTTGTGTAATGACAGCTTTTAAAAGAATCCCTTACAAAAGCATGACTGACTTAAATATGTAAATACTAATGTTGTGAGGGGCTTTAGTGTGAAACAATTGTATTGATGGTTGATATTTTGTTCTTTTTTTTGTTTGTTTGTTTTTATTTGGTCTCAGACTTTCACTTCAAAAGGAAAGGAAGGCAAGACAAAGTAGCATCTGCTTAGCTTGATTCATTTATATTGGCTTAAAATGTTTTATCTTATAAAAAGAAATACATGTGACTTGTGACTTGTTTTATCTTCATGTTAGATATACAGATGGAGCTGGCATGCTTTTAGCTCTGACAAAGTACTTTTTTTCTCACAATCATATCTTTATTTAAAAAAACAGGAAAAAGAAAAAAAACAGTTTTGCACTTTGCAACTATACTAGTGGGACTATTATTTCAAGGATAACGCTTTACAATGATCATTGTCCAATGTGAAAATGACATTTTTAAGGATACAGTGCCAAGTGGTATTAACTGTACCTTTATCAGAAACGTGCCAGATCTTTATATGAGAGTATCTCATTTCACATGATTAAACACTATATTCATCCCATTTAGTAAGTGTTTCAGGTATATTCATTTGAATGCAGTAAATAAGTATTACTGACTCTGATCATATTAATTGAAAAATAAACATTTAAAGAGTATAGATGTATGGTTAAAGGCTGAATTAGCCCAGAGGTTAGGTAGATAATCTTTCTACTGCATGTAGTTATACTTTAAAGAGGTAGTTTGTGTCCTGTAATTTATTTTGTCTCTATAAATTTGATCAGTTTTATTATATAAAAATGCCATTGATATTACAGAGTGCCACACAAGAGAGGCTATAGAAACTGTGACCAAAAGCAAAGGCACTGTTGCAGAACCCATGAAACGAAATGACACATTAAAGGAAAACACTATCTCCTCTAACACTCACCTACCAGACATTTGTCTAATGTTGAGGTTTTCATCTTTATTTTAATACTGGCGATCCACTTAATGGTATTACAATGATGTATGATTAGTATGATAGTTAGATCCATTTCTGTTGCTTTCTGAAAAAAAAGAGCTGATGGATGGTATGAACATTAAGTGGGAACAGTAGTGTGAATCATTACTACTGCTACACAGAATCTGAAGGTATTTCTACCACTGATCTGTGTAACAACTCATTTGTCAATTCATTCAATTCAATCAGTATTGCTAATATTACTGCATTGCTGAGAGGTCATAATCTCTGCTACTTTTTTCTCTATTATTTCCCTACTCTTTTCTTTATTTTCTCCTGCTCTGCCACCACCCAACCCAGAGACAATAGCTGTTAGTGTATGCTTAACTAAACTTTACGGGATGGCACAAAAACAGAAAACTGTTGTAATTGTTTGTTAATTCATCATGAGGGCAAAACAGTCACAGCACTGTTCTACTTTACTGCTCTCTGTAAGTGTTATAAAAAAGTACCACTTCAGAGGTATTACACTGCCTCAAGATAATGGCCAAACGTTGTAGATCTTGAAACAAATTCTGGTCAGTAACATTACAGAAACATGAGGACCACACAACTGAAGCACTTTTATAACTTATAAAGGCTTGTGCATTATTAAAATGCAAATAATAATAGATAGCTAGACAGACAGACAGACAGAGACAGACAGACAGACAGACAGACAGACAGACAGACAGACAAACAGACAGACAGACAGACAGACAGACAGATAGATAGATAGATAGATATCACAAATGTCAAAAGTCTTGTCCTCCCTAATTTCCAGACCATCAAACCAAAGACTGCTAGTAAGAAACACAGTATGGAAGCACAGGAAAATCCTCTTAAATGTAATCTATTGAGAGACAAAAAATTAATTGCAAATTTATTACTGACACATTGTGCCTCTCTTTGCATTACAATTGTCTGATTGTTGAAGAATTTATACACTTTAAAATCAGCATTCGATTGAACTATGTTAAGGCGGTGACAATTAAATTAGTTTAGCTGGAGAAATGTATGAAAGAAGTGGGGAAGAATAGACAAGAAAATGTTTGTACTTCCATCACATTATACTACACTGTCTTGATGTTCTGTTGGAACGCTCGCCAATTGCAACTCATGTACAATATCCTCTAGTTACCATTTAGTTCCCCCACACCACTCTGAAAAATGACCAGCACATTCCCCTCTGAAAATCCACCAAGATCTTGGGCAGTCATTACTGTCCTGCATTGTCCCCACAGAGTAAAGCTTTTACCATGAAGCCATTGGCTAAAAAGAGTCTGAGTGAGCCTTAAATATTTCATTGCAGCACTGAGGCCAGGGCCATCACAGACCATTAATGCAGCATGTAATATCTTGTAAAGGCGATCAGTAAGTTTGCTGTGTTAACACTGTTTCATTGGAGACATGATGCACAAAAGTATGATGATATGGATTTGAACCTGCTGAAAAGACACTGAACATATGTCCACAAAACTATCCATTATAAAGTCAAATACAGAGAAGCAAATTGACAAAGCTGATTTAGCAATAGTAGGGGGAAACAGTTAATAATTCTATAGTAGTACAATATATTGTGTTATGCAACCACAAACAATAATGAATACACCTGGAATAGTGTTAAACCTTTATTTTGTTTCAATGTGATGTTTGATGTAGTTATTTGTCTTTTCGATTGTCCTTATTGCCCACTGAAGAAAAGAGCATCCACATCAGCGGAAGCTCACATTTTGAGCTACAAAGGGTGATACTAATAGCTTAACAGTGCCACTTTTTATGGTAAAATGTTTGTTTCTTCCCATGAGACAGTATGATGTACCCCTTAAATGATTTAGCTTTTTTTATCTTCTGTATCATAACTCTCTCTTTCTCTATATATCTTTTTTTTTCTTTTTTTTGCATAAAATGCATATGGTTTTGGGCGTGTAAATTGAATTTTTGTACAAATCAGAATTCTTGTACAATTTTATATTAAAGATTTATGAGTCACTGGCACGTTGAAGTACTTTCTTTTGTAAAAAAAAACAATTATGTGATATATCACTAGTGTGATATTGAGCATGATGTTGCATTTATACAACATTTTGACGACACAAATGCAAATGTGTAAATAAATCTGAAAAAACAATGGGATGTCTTCAAAAAAAAACCTCTTGTGTGTGAAATTCTTTTCGTTACAGTTTCAAATTTAATAGATTAACTTACTGATTTGAAAATGTCACTTTAAGTTTACCAAAGCGCTGCTGAGTTACTTCACTGAAAGTCAATGCTTGTTGTATTATGTAGCATAGATGTAATAAGAGAGATCGACTGAGAGAATGTGATTACCCTGATACAATCTGTGTTATTTTATCCATTTAAAGTTAATAAAAATGGTGGTGCATTTGTTTTGTTGAAAGTAAAAATAGCGTTCTAATTTTCAACCTTGTCTTATTTTCTTTTATTATAAAGGTCAGACTCAAGCGTGAAGAAGGACAAGAAGTGTAAACAATATGACTAATGGTATCTGGATGCAGCCTTTATGATGCAAGCTAAAATGTCATTTCGATGCAATGTCAGACACAATACATTCAATGAAAAAATAGCACAATTCATTCAATGGAGCAAGTGGCATCACTTTGAGGGGTACAGTTAGGGGTGGGGTTAGGTGAGCCCATTAAAAAGCACTGCATGCACCTCATTGCATGTGCACCTGGTCTGCATCCAGACCCCTCTTGATATTTATCCTCATTTTTATTATGAATATACATGTATGATGTTTTGTAATGCAGCAGTAATATTGACTTGCTAATATCTGCCATAATTTTTATAGAGTAAATACAGGCATGTGGTCTGTCAAGGACAAAAAATAATGTTTAGCAGATTAATAGTGACCTAAGTAATATTTAATAGATTTATACTTTGTACCTCAATGCTGGGACAGATCCACACATTACCGCTAGATTCTTTAGTCCAACGTGATAAATACACCACTAGTGATTCAACAATTCGAACTGTAAAAATATGAAGTCCAGTTGAATTGAATTTAGCCTAATTTACTTTAACATTCCACCCTGAAAAAACAATCAATAGTAAGAGTTTATCGCTTTAATTTTCCCTTTCCCTTTCCTTCGGCTTAGTCCCTGATTTTAATAGCCTAGTTTTAATTAATTATGAAATGTATTTTTATAAATCTGTAGAATCATCTAAACTTGTGACACTTTCAGGTATTAAATTTGAGGTGCTAAGCTGCAGCGCTGAGTTGATGATAGACATAAGGATAGATGACCTGCAGAGAATAACAACAAATGTCTGTCCTGCTGCTGTATTTATAATGTACATAGAGTGCACAGGGTAGTGACATGCAAATGTGAGTGCGAAAAAAGTGTGCTCAGCCTCGCACACCTTCAAAGTGATTTCATAATCGTGCATATTGTCAGCAGCTTTGTCACATTATAGGACTACAAAATATCATTATTTCATATACACAGTAACCTAGGTAGGCCAACAATTACAGCCCTTGATTGACAGGAAGACACCCCCCACTCCCACCACCTTTAAACATTTTTTTAGGATTTATGCAAATTACAGTGGTCGCGCATTGAGCTTGGAATATACGGATATCTGTATTAAAACAGAAGAATCACATCCCTGTAAATAGCATCTAACTTCAAGTGCTGCTCTTAGAACATATAAAAGATTGGTACATGAATGTAATTCATTGATATGAAAACCTTTGATTGGAAGTAGATGACAGAATAATTGATAGGTCAGTTATAATAAAGATACAACCTGTCTGGGAGGTTGGTTACAAAATTGCCAGTTGGGAACAGGGAGAGGAAATGACTTGCTAGATAGTAGAGGACTATTTGATATTGCATACTCCTAGAGCTCTTAACATGCCTCTGCACAGTTTTGGCGATAGGATATTATTGCCCACCATGCCTAAGGATGGGTGTGTACTCTCTCACTATCCTTTTGGTTAGTCCCAGATTTCAAGAGTTCACAGTTAGCTGATGATTGATTATAAAGCTTGTTTGGCATGCTCTCCCGGGAGAGAGCCCTGAGCTCATAAGACCCTTGAGCCCTGGGCAAGGCTAGAGGGGAGTTTGAGCTCAGGTAGATCTTGAGAACTCCTCTGCTGTAGTAGCTAATGAACAGATAGAGATTGCTCTTAAGAGATAACTACTTCCTAGGAGCATGTCTATGGAGCCGGATTTGGATTAGAGAATTAACTTAAGTTGCATGTTTTTGGAAGGTGGAAGGAAACCGGGGAACCCGGGAGAAACCCACGTAAGCACTGGGAAAATGTGTAAACTCTGCACAGAAACATCAGCTGGCTTGGTAAGGACTAGAACCAGCAATGTTCTTGCTGTGAGGCAACAGTGCTAACCACTGGGCCACCGTGCCACCCATCTAGGAAAGGAGGAGGAGTAGGGGTGGAAGGGGGGATTCTTCAAACCAAAGATGGCTGTGGTATGTGGTATGGATGGTATTTATAGTGGCTTAGGAATAATCTGATTGGTGAATCATAAATTCAATAATGTAAACCTATTAATTTAGTAAACCTAATTCACTACTTTGATGGAAACCTGAGCACCCAGAGAAAACGCACACGAACATGAAGAGAACATGCAAACTCCACACAAATATGTCTCCTAGGCTAGCTGGAACTCAAATCAGCAACCTTCTTGCTGTGATGTGGCAGAGATAACTACTGAGCCCTCTGTGTCATACTAGGATGAGTGTCTCAAGTAGGTGAAATTGAAGGAAATTTAAGAGGCCATAAATGTTAGAAGGTGTTAGCCTGTTCTTCATAGATTCCACCTTCCCCTCATTTATTTGTATACTGATATTTTAACCCAGGAACTCAACTAAAGCTAAGTAGAGCAGGCATTTCTCAGCATTTTCTCAGGAACAACTGGCATTCAAACAGACTTTTTAGGACATCCACAACATGGCAGTGATGTTCAACCATACTCTCAGTATGAGAATGTTGTCAATGTTCACCAGGATGAATCAATGCAAGAATTCCTGATGCAACCCATGCATAAGGTCCTGAACATGGAGAGGGCAATGACAAGTCCATAAGACCTCATAAGATATTTATAACACTGGTGGGTGTGATGAAACAGGTCTTCCCTTCACCTATTCATATCAGGTTGTAGGTGCAGCAGAGAACTTTGTAGCAGTTGTGAATCTTGCAGTACCAAGATGATGACGATATGCCAAGGCTGTAGGGATGAGTGGAAGAGCATACCAGAATTGTATACCTGAAAGTGCTGGTGGAAGTGAGGGAAAAATTACACACTTGGTGTGTTTGGCTCATATTTTCAGATTTGCAGTTCAGGTTTCCTGTTTTGGAATACAGGTTCAGTAAAGGGTTGAAAAATATTGAAATAAACCAGTCATGAACTGAATTATGTGGTAAATGCTGCATAATTCTTGGAAGCTTTGGAAGTTCTGGATGGTGAATGGAGGCTCTTTGGGCTATAGAAGAAGATTGCAGAAAGGACGCTGTAGCGAATTAATCTCTTAAAATTATGAATATAAATAATTATTATGTGGACTGGTGCACTTATACAGTATGTTTAGATGTTCAGTGGTAAGGGTGAGCATTGTTATTCGGGCATGGTGCCTGACATTTTTGACTACAACTATTTTTATAAAATATTATATTTATAAATATTACTAAATATTTGTTAAATATTATCTTGTATATACATTTTCAGTCATATTTAATAAATATCAAAACATAACAAAAGTTCTTAAGCAAATCAGCAAAAAATGCAAAAGCATGGCTATAGCATTAAAATACTATAAAACAAATCCCAAACTATGTGCTTCAATTAAATCAAACCAAAGTGTTTCTCATATTTAACTAACATAAAGACATCTCAGCCAGTAGTGGGCTCTCATTACAGAGGAACTTCATGAAGTAAGACCAGATGAGGTTTTTACCAGGTTACGTAAACCCTCAACAGCTGCTGACACCCTGGAGCTTAAATCACTGGGGACAAAATCCACACACACACGGCATACGCACGTTACACATACAGTTCTATCCCCTTTCCCCTAAACCCAGTCCTCACGTGACAAAATCTGCATTTTACATTTTCATAATAATTAATTTTAAGCCATTACCTCATGGGGACTAAACAAATGTCCCCACATGGTGAAACATTTCTGGAATTTTTGTGAAGTATTTGTGAAGATGTTACGTTCGATGTAATTTAATAAACTTTATTTTGGATGCAATTGCAATTTTAGTCTTAACATACTATATAACAGACATACATTATATCAAGGCCAATTGAGTATTAAATGTTACCAGATAATGCAATAACAAATTGATTGGACTATTTAGAGTAACTTTGAATAATTATACAAATAGGAACATAATACTTGTTGTTATGGACATGGAGAGAGTACGCTGACCTTGGGTCCAGTCCCATTTGCTCTTTGTCACTCGTTGCATTCTCATTCAGTGTCTGTCAATACATGGTTGAATAATAGACCTGAGGCTATTGATTATCCAAGAGTTGTTAAAGATTTTTCTCCACCGTTCCACCCACTGCCACAAGGATGACAGGTCTACACAGGGGACATAGAACTGCTGGCATCCAGCAGACCTGCAACATAACTTACTGTGTTCCCAATGAGACAGCATCGATTGAGCACAACCAATACATCAAGCCAAAGCCTGACTCTTCCACTATAGAACATAGTCTGTTGTGGACAGTCAGCAAAGAGGTCAAGGTTTGTCTAACAAGTGATTCAATAAAGCCTTAATAAGTATGCCTCTGTCAGACTGCTGTAGTGACTGTGAAGCATGACAATCTAGCAGTATATGATCAGCTGTAAATAAATGTGTGACCTTTACACTTTGTTTTCAGACCCTGTTTATCCACCCTTTAGCAATACACACAAACTGGACATGGATGAATACTAAGTTTGTTTGAAGCCTGCAGATAGAGAAGCTAGGGGAAAAAGATTGGAAAGTTATAGTTCTACATCCACAGCAGTTCTCCTTAACTCAGCTGCCTTTAACATGAAACCATTAAACATTATGATATGAAACAAAACAACGACAAATAAAGCATAAAACAAATTATATTATTCTCCATGGCAATTAAATAGATGTTTCCTTTAACTATTCAATGGTCTGTCTATAAGTAATTTTAAAGGTGCAGTATGTAAGATTGACACCCATTGCTTGAACTAGGAATTGCACTCCAAAATTAAAAACTTTTGCACACAGCCGCTCCGCAGATACCTCCACACAAATGCAGTTTGCCAGATTGACAAGACCAACATACAAGCGAGCATGCCTGACAATCATGCCTACTATTTTCTATTTTAGAAATGGTTTTGATTTCTTGTGGCTGAACAACAGCATAAATTACTGATGATCAAGTATGTGCATGCTTTAAATAAGTGTTAAATGCTAATGTTACCAATGTGAGTTTGAATACCATTTTACTTGACATTTATTGCTGAAAGTACTACTATATTGCATCTACTTAAACTAATGTTAAAGAGGTTTCATATGTATTATTACATTCTAAACTGTATTATTTCAATGGAGTGCAGTGCACTATTCTGTGCTTTTGAATGGCTGGAAACACCCATTGCATGTTGTTAGGACAGTGTAACAATTTATACTGCTCAGCTGATGTTTATGTTTGCAATATTTATATTATTTCCTCAATAAAAACCATCTCTTGTGGATTTTTATAACTTTGATTTTGCATCTAGTTTTGGAGGATGCTGCTGTCCTGCAGAGGTCACGTCTTCAGCCACAGTGATTTTACACTGATGCAGCCTTATGACTTAAATGAAATACACTCTTTTTCACCAAGGCAACTTGGGGCACTGAAATATAAATGGGTAAACTGGCAGTGGGCAGGCTATAGGGACCAAAACAAAGACAGATATTCTGACACGGAATGCACATTTTCAGAAGAATAACTGACATTAGCATTGTTTTTCAAGTAAATAAGCATGTTCACTTAGCATGTTTCTTATATATCTGTCAACATATTTTGGTATTTTTATGCCTAAGAAGAGTCTGACATACAGCACCTTTAAATGAAGCATCAATGAATACATAATACCTACAGTACAGATATGGCTACTAAGCAGGGGTGCCGCTGGGAGGGGAAAAGTTAGGACGATTCTAAGGGCCCAAGCAGTTTTGGGGCCCCCAGAGATATTATAAGGGGCCCTAATGACACTACCCAACGCATCCCCGCAAAGGTTGCCATGGGGCCCCTGCCAGCCAGCGGCGCACCTGCTACTAAGAATGCGTGTTTCTACAGATGGCATCCTGCAATTTGTCTTTTCAGTCAAAAAAAGATCTATCATAGCAGATCCACGTTATAAAGTAAAACATCTGTAATTATGCTCTAAATGGGGCAGAGTGATAACTAGAGAAAATCTGCATTGAAATGACTTTTTTTTGTTGTTTTGTTTAAATTATTTAGTTTTACATGCACATGTGACTGCCCAAATATTGGTTTGCCACGACTGATGAAATTAAAGGTGCAGTACACTCTTAAAACAAACGGTTCTATATAGAACCAAAAATGGTTCTATCGAGCGCTTCATATATGGAACCCCAAAAAGGTTCTATATAGAACCATTTTAAGGGTTCATTAAATAGAACCCCAAATGGTTCTTTGAATTCAAGTTAGATGGTTCTATTTAGAACCATTTAAGGGTTCTTTTTATTTATTAATGAATTATTGCTACTTATTAATGAATAAAAAATAAAACCAATCCAGACAATTCAAATTGTTTAAATTTATTCAATCCATTATACAAAATATTTTTTAAATAATACTTAAAATTGCACCTCTGCATACTTTGCATTGGACAGCAGATCTACCTTAACAGTTTAATGACATTCAACAATGTAATTGTAATGATTTCACTTTTATACGCTTTTTTACTGTTTGAGCAAATACAGAGCTTAACTTTCACACATCTCTAAACGGAAGAGAAATATATCACAATGCAGATGGAAACAATACACAAAACAATATCAATGCATCTATTAAATAACACTACAATTTCAAAAAGTGGATGGTACATGTATTGGTCATCACAACATCCATTTTTATACATAATTTTTAACCTCACATCAAGCAGGTCACTGGTTCGAGTCCCGACTGGGCCAGTTGGCATTTCTGTGTGGAGTTTCCAAGTTCTCCCAGTTTTCTTGTGGGTTTCTTCTGGGTGCTTCGGTTGACCCCACAGTCCAAAAGCATGTGTACGGTATAGGTGAATTGGCCATAGTGAGTGAATGTGTGTAGATGTAAGAGAATATGGGTGTTTCCAAGTGCTGGGTTGTGGCTGGAAAGGGCAGATGAATTGGTGATTCACTCCACTGTGGTGCCTCTGATAAATGAGGAAGTCGAAGGGTAGCGAGTGAGTGTTGTATACTGACACTTCAAGCCTACAGTAGGTGGAATCAGGAGAGCTGTTGAATCCTGGTTGGTGTAGGACCTTTGGATTTCTGTAAAACAATATTTTAATGTTGAGTACTTTTAACCAATTAACATAAGTCATCAAATAGAATTACAGTTATAATCAATAAAATTAAAGTGTGTGTGTGTTTGGAGGATATGGGATGTAATATAGGGTGTAGTTACCTTCTGCAGTTTCCTCTGCTGGTCCAATGAGACTGTCATGGAGCACTTCCTTCTTTCCTTCCCTTTTTTGGGCTATTTGTTTTAATGATGTTTCTGTGTACTTCACCAAGTTTTCAGCATCCTAAATCCAAAAAAACATTTTGTTTACTTCATGTGTAAGTTTCCAAATAACACATTTTCAGCAATACAAGTTCATTAAACTTGTTCATTAAAATTGATCTCAAAACTATTTAACACACAATGTAACAGTGTTTACTCACAAGCTCTGGCACTCCAAGAAGAAAAAAAACTGCTCCATTAGTTCTGCAAACCCCTCCATAATCTGTACTCTGGAAAAGGGTCTTTCATTCGGTTCTTGACTTATGAGTATCTGGTGTCGCATTCAAAGTTCATCACAATCTGAGGTAGGAAGACAGCCTTTTAGTGTGTGTAAAAATGAATTTATATCACAGAATTAATCTACCTTTGACATAAACTGTATTGAACTGAACTTACCTTGTGTTAAGTTCCTCAGAGTACAGTTCACTTCCTTTTCATCCCATTATTTTGTTTCATTTGCGAGATGATAGATGAGCTCACCACTGAAATCCTTTCATTTTTAAATTTGTTTTGCAGACATTGCAACAAATCCTGTAGGCAAATTTACACTTTATTTCAATACATATTTTTTCTCTGCAGGACTTTTAAATAAGCAATGACCCTAATATTCTCACTGTACAAACAGCAGCAATAAGTAATAGAACATTTTTGTGATAAAAATATTATTTCAGTACACAACAACCAAGTCTGACATATGCATGTAATAAAATACAATATTTACCAGGTGTCCTTGTTGATGATAATTGTGCCACAATTATGGATGTAACGCATGTCCTTCTTTAAGCTGGGATCTTTCCTCTTCAAAGCTACTTGTGTCCTGCAGACCAAGGTTGGGAACTTAATATGGGTCCAATTACTCTTTCTGTAATCATGAATACAATGTTAAAGTCTTTTATAATATTCATTTCATCATACTTAATAAATACAGTTTGTTTAGATTTAAAAACAATGATACATACCAAGCACAAGATTTATGACGCAGTTGTTTCCAGGCTATTTGAAGAAAAGCAAGATATACATTAAAATATGAATTTTAAACTTATTTAGCACAATATATACATATGTAGCCTATATTTAACAAGGTTCAATATTTCACAATACATTTAGCCTGCATGTTTGTATGTGCTTCATAAATAACACCTGATCTTTCATTTCAAACAGAGGATAGATACTGAAAATTACACAGCCAGAAAATGTAAAAAGTTTGTCCACAGCAGAGGTCATGGTTTCAACATTAGGAAGAGAGGCAAAAGAGTCATTCTTTGACAATTACATACCGGCATCCATGTCCTAAAGAACTGATGGAAACAAACTGTGGCTGAGCTGACTTCAGGGTCCCCTTCATGGATTCAGTGAGCAAAGATGGAACATTGGTACCAGCCTTTAGAAATGAAACAATGAAAACCATTAGAAAATTGCTGCATTAGAAACAATTTTGTTTATCACAAGCTAACACAGTAAAAACCATACCATAGGTATGATACAGTACAGCAGATTTCACACAGCACTTACTTCTAGCAACAGTTCTCCCAGATGCCATGGGTGGAAGAAGATGAATGAGGATCTTCAGCATAGAGTAACACAGCTCATCTTGAAGAAGTGAAGATGCAGGTCACATGCAAAATAATAATTAAATTTATTAAAATGAATTAATATGTATTTGTAATAATTACTTTATCATAAATTGAAAATTTAAATTTACATTACGTTTTCTTGTTTAAACTATGTTTACAAAAGTGTGCACAGGCAACAGACATTTTGGCTGAAGTTCATACCATCATGCTGATTGTCAGACTTCTCCAGCAAGTATCTGATGTCATTTTTCCTCTCCAAGGACACTATTCCCTTGAGATTTGGAATTATGTTCCTTTCCCGTTTCTGGATTGACAAATCCTCTTTCCCATCTGCAAGCTTGGAAAATTCAATGTCTACCTTCAAAAAAAAAACAAAAAAAAAAAACAATGATTTCCTATTTAAATTAATGTAATAATTTGCAAACAAATACAGCTTACATTGACTTAAAAAAAATAAAAAAACATACTCACATGTTTCTTTACGAGGTCATTGACAGCAACTTTATCAATAACCTTTCTTAAGGAAATAGACAGCGTCTTTGTCTCTTCGTGTTCTCTCAGGATTGTATTTTCTTCAAGCAGTGTCAGCAATCTATTTGTGGTGCCAGTCTGAGTTTCATCTGTTCAATGACATTAAGAAATGACAAAAACATTTTATTTATTTAAATATTTACTATTATATAATATTAAAAGTGAAAGACATTATTCATTTACCCATAATGAATGCACACTTCTTTCTGATGAATCAGGGATGTTGCTTGTAATATATTATATTTAAAATTTGTCATGCTCCATGCCAACTGTGAATAGTTTTCTCCATGTTTCCTTTCCGTCTATGAGCAGTTGCAAGAGCTCGGTGTAGAAGTGTTAGAGTAACTGTAATTTGTTCCTCGACTTCCTTTATCTAAGTAAAAGGGAAAGAAATCCATATATACACAGCACAGTGAAAAAACAAATACATGTAACAGTGTACAACAATACAAAGCATATTTTGAATAGTATGTGACTGGACGGGTGGCCCAAAATGGCGCGCAAGTTTGATTACAATAAAGGTTTTCATATTTAGAAATTTTTTTATGAATTTGCTCACACCAAGGCGCCATTTGTTGTCTGTCCGCAGCACCCAGCTAACCTTAAGTCTCGGGGCTGATATACAAATTACTGTCAAAGGGCATCATCATTAAATAGCATTATGATTACGTAACGTTATAGAATGACTCCGGCGTGAGATAACGTTACCTCGAGTTCAGAGATGCGGAGGCTTTACGTTAGCGCTGTCGAATACAAACATTCACGTTCACATCAATTATAAAGTGACGCTAACTTTCCTACCGAAATCACAACAAACCTATGCTAAGTCTTCCGCTTGATACGTGTTATTAACAATTCTGCAAACACAAGTTTACAAAAATCGCGCCAAATGGGTTAACTGTTAACCTAGCTTGCTACAAAGTTAATACGTCACCCGTGTAGTACGATACACAGACAACATAGTAGAAAAAACAACTTCTAGGACAACAAACACAAAACATTCTTAAGCAAGGTGGAAAAAATATTGACTGTCGTAGACGAATTGTAATTAATTTCACTCACCTGAGGCAGAGAGCTTCATATCCGACAGAGCCGTGGGAGCGATGGTTGAAAATGAACGTCACTGCGCATGCACTTAGCGCGCGCGCACGTTCACAGCGCGTACCTTTCACCCAGGTATACTCAAATACTTATTTTATATTGCCAACATGATAATTAAATTACATAAATACAGTAGACATCGCCCTTTGACTACAGGTAAAATAAATGTGCATTTTATACAGTATGTGTACTGCTTAAATGTAGTAAAACCAAACAGAAAGGGATTTTGGTTTAACACAGCCATTGTGTAAACAGCTAAGCACAATATTAACACACAATGTGTCTGTAGCAACACAAGATGTGTTACGAACTGTTTAACACATATTTTGTGTTAATTTTTAACACATCATTTTTAAGAGTGAAGTTATCATGATTATTAGTTTAAAATAAATTATTAAAATATAACAACACACTTAACAGTCTAAATAAACTGATTATTTTATTTATTTCACAAAATAATTCGTAATAAATGTTAAATATTAAGCATAAATAAATAGTAGTTATATGGTAATGTACAAACCTGCATGAAACAAAAATCCTATCATACATTGATTACGTTTTTGACCATAGCGGTCATTTTATTAGGTTTTGACTCGAAAAGCGTTGTCTCTCTGTGTTATAGCTTATAATTAGTTTATAATCTTTACTATATAAGTATGTTATAAATCATAAATTATAGAACCATTTTAATCAAAAAGGTTCTTTGCACTCAAAGGGTTCTAAATAGAACCATTTTTTGGGTAAAAGGTTCTACTGGCCAAGTATAGAACCCCAGGGTTCTATATAGAACCTCAAGGAACCTTTTTTTTTTAGAGTGTAGGTGATTGTCTTCAGAAACATTTTTTGTTGTGCTGGTTAAAAATCTCTTCACATGCTAATACTGATTAAATTAAATGATCTAAATCAGTGGTTCTCAAACTTTTTTCACCAAGTACCACCTCAGAAAAAAATTGTCTCTCCAAGTACCACCATAATAACCGGTATTGAAATACAGTAGCGTAGTAGGCCTAATTAAGCAGCGACAGCACTGCACAGTTAAAAAAAAGACAAATCAATTCCTTTTATTAAGAATATGTATTATTGTCAGCCACTTTGCGCATTATAAATAGTTTGAACATTAACTGTGCTTGCAGAGTAAAAAATAACTTTACCATTTAAATTAAAATGTGCTTTTAAAAGTGATTTAAAAATGGCACTGTTCTTAAATAATAAAAAGAAAACTGCTGTACTTGTAAAGTATTAATGTATAGTAGCCTATTCCTCAAAACCTGCAAATGTTGCTTGGACCTGATGAATATAGGTTATATGTCATATACGTATATACATACATTTTTTATACCTTTTGAGACATATATTGCATGTACATATGACATATATTTGATATCTAAACATTAACTTGTATTTTGATACGATTCGGAATTACATATTTAAATTAGAAATTAGATCTGCTTACTGCTCGTCATTTACAGTAGACCTGTGTGTGTCAGAAAAGCGAGTGATTAATGCATAAATTCCATAGTCTGTTGATATTCTTGATTCTGATTGGCTGGAGGGTGTGCAACGCACAGGTAGTTCCAGTCAGTTTTGATCACAGTTCGAAATGAATGCGCTTCTCCCAAACGTTTATAGTTACTATAGCAAGTCGCATGTGAAACCGATGAGAGATCCGCAAAATTAGAAAGTACTCATCTGACTGAGAATGTATTAATTGTCCACCCATGATCGGACTGATGAAATCGTATAATAATATCAGCATGTATAAACAGCACTGACACATGCTCTCTATCTCTCTGTCTGCCTGCGCGTCCTGCATTAACGCACGGCAAGCCGTTGATTATCCCTTACATCAGGGCTATTCAATTAGTTTGTCATGGGGGTCAGTTCATGAAGAGCATCCCAAACGAAGGGCCGGAGAGGTATGACTTACAATATGAGTGAGGACACAACTGCATATGTTGCATTTTTGCTCCTTAAGACGCCCACGTTGGCTTTTTCTACATTAAAATGTTAATATGTTGTATTTTGAAACTACATAACATCAGTGCATTTTACAATGTGTCTTTTTTTAACAAACCTTCAAATGTTTTATTTCAAAGCACGACAAAAGCAGTGTATTGTTTAAGTAGGCTTCTTCTACATTCAAACACATTCATGTGTTTTGAACTGCATAACAATTATGGATGCAGCAATTATAGATTTTGGTTGTATGATTATAGTCTGAAGAATAATCATGGTTTTACGGTAATCGCGTCTAATGTAAATTTAAGCTTTATTTTAGGTAGGCCTAATTATTTAGATTAACTGTTGTTATCATCTGTGTTCATACACTCTCAGAAATAAAGCTACAGGAGCTGTCACTGGTGCAGTACCTTTTCAAAAGGTACATATTTGTATCTGAATGGTCTATAATGGTACCTCAAAGGTACTTTTTAGGCACATTTGTGTACGAATATGCACCTGTGAGGTTCCACTGTGGAATTTTTGGGTACCTTTTGAAAAGCCACTGCCCCAGTGACAGCTCCTGTACCTTTATTTCTGGCAGTGTACTATGGGATGAATTTAGTATCAATATTATTTGCAAATGCACGCGCTGTCATCCACGTGCTCTATTAATGTTGTATATGCAATTTTACATCCACAAACGAATAACTTTCCACCTGAGTCTGTGAATTTAAGATTTGCACAAACAAAAACATGTTCACGAAAACAAATATTATGTTTTGCATTCATACATCTTAATTTGCATGCGTGAAAAGGAAGTTTTGCATTTGCGGATCAGGTCGCGCGCGTGTGTGAATTGATTTTTTGTTTGAATCTATACTGCCGGCTTCGTTTGAATTTTGAGACTAATTTCACGCAGTTTGGCGGCAAATCCACGCGCGCGCAACTCTTGATCTGCGTGCAACTCTTGATCCACGCACAAATGTACTAATGCAGTTTAACCAGTGACCCCTAGATGGCAATCTCACCATTACAGAGCAGGCCACGTCCACAGTTTTTATAATGTTTTATAACCTAACGACCTGTAAAAGCCAGCGAAGTTACAAAAAATGGATATCACGATGCATCAGCTGGATGAATGGCTGTATATGGGTATTCTGACACTCTGACTATGCCTGTGTGAGGTCAACATTAAACCACTAGAAAGTCAAATCTCCTTTCAGGAGCACATTATAACATTCAGTATAGGTTTAAATGGTGACGTCCTATGCTTCCATTTTTTGGGTTTATGATTGATAGAAAATTTTAAAGAAAGGTTATAAATACTTCACCCTAAGGGAATATTTCTGTCCTTACCGAAACATGTAGGAAATAGGCTTTATTTGTATCTTTCTTATTTTAATAAATGCATGCAAACACACTGTGTTGTCTTATTCTGGCAATAACTTTCAGGGATGGGCAAACTACATTGAAGTGTATTTTAAAATAAAATACCAAATACCTAAATTTTACGTGTATCAAAATAAACTGCAAAATACAGCAGCCACAACATGTATGACAATAAAAGACTGTATTTTGTATTTTTAAAATATTACAAAATACTTTTACATGGTGGTATAACATTTCTTCACTTACCTTCTATCAATAGGCATATTCAATAAATATTAGTGAAGTAAACAGCAACAGCGTTTCTCTGAGCAAGCTTAAGTCAGCTTCTCTGCCACCTCATTCACCTCTACTCCTGTACAAATATTTGTTGCTCTTTGATTTTAGTATACATTTTGTACAAATTTCATACAGAAAGTCCCGTCTTGAAGACGTTCTCTTTAATCCCTGCAAAAACCATCTAATGCAGATAATGAGTTGAAACAGTATCTCTTCATTGTGTTTCCAGCATTGTAATTGCCCCATCTCTTAACAGTCTCATATTTTAAAAGGGTGATATATGAAGAGGTTATTTTCATTATTTGTTCACATTTTTTTTTTATAAATCTTGTTTTTTTGCAAATGATTCCTCAGTTAATCTTCAAAATCTTCTTTAATGAAAACTACAAAAATTTCCAGTTTCAGTCATTTCCATAAATCATGCTTTTTTTGTGTACTTGTATGTACTCTTCAATGCACAACATAAAACATAATATCTGTTTTTGCATATAAACTCTTCATATACATGCTGCACTTCAATACAATACACTTCAATGTAGTTTGCCCACCCCTGAAAGTTATTGCCAGAATAAGACAACACAGTGTGTTTGCATGCATTTATTAAAATAAGAAAGATACAAATAAAGCCTATTTCCTACATGTTTCGGTAAGGACAGAAATATTCCCTTAGGGTGAAGTATTCATAACCTTTCTTTAAAATTTTCTATCAATCATAAACCCAAAAAAATGGAAGCAGGACGTCACCATTTAAACCTATACTGAATGTTATAATGTGCTCCTGAAAGGAGATTTGACTTTCTTGTGGTTTAATGATGACCTCACACAGGCATAGGCTGTTAGAATACCCATATACAGCCATTCATCCAGCTGATGCATCGTGATATCCATTTTTTGTAACTTCGCTGGCTTTTACAGGTCGTTAGGTTATAAAACATTATAAAAACTGTGGACGTGGCCTGCTCTGTAATGGTGAGATTGCCATCTAGGGGTCACTGGTTAAACTGCATTAGTACATTTGTGCGTGGATCAAGAGTTGCACGCAGATCAAGAGTTGCGCGCGCGTGGATTTGCCGCCAAACTGCGTGAAATTAGTCTCAAAATTCAAACGAAGCCGGCAGTATAGATTCAAACAAAAAATCAATTCACACACGCGCGCGACCTGATCCGCAAATGCAAAACTTCCTTTTCACGCATGCAAATTAAGATGTATGAATGCAAAACATAATATTTGTTTTCGTGAACATGTTTTTGTTTGTGCAAATCTTAAATTCACAGACTCAGGTGGAAAGTTATTCGTTTGTGGATGTAAAATTGCATATACAACATTAATAGAGCACGTGGATGACAGCGCGTGCATTTGCAAATAATATTGATACTAAATTCATCCCATAGTGTACATACATAATCATTTTAATAATAATTTGTCTAACATATCTTTTGTTTACATTGCACTCAAAGCCACGCACAACCTCACCGCAATGTTTTCTAATGCGTGCGCCCGGATAGCCGCGAGCGCATTGTTCCGCTTGCGCGCACACATTGGTGTATTCTACATTAGAACAAACATGCGCGCGGAAAGGACGTGATAGTGGAACGGCGCGCCGCTATAGTTAATCCAGTGTGCTTGCATTGGCGTACAAGCTCGGAACGTTAAACTAGCGCACAGGTGGCATAACTGTGTTTAATTGCAGCAGTTTCGTTCTGTGCAACAGAAACGCGCAATTGAGAAGCCTTTACGAATAATTAACCACGACGAATTAAAGCGCAGTGAAATCGGCGAATCGTTGCATCCCTAACAAAGATATCAGTACATTGTATAAAAGGCCTTTTCGACAAAAATATCCAAATGTTTTTGCTGCCAGCTCCACTCGCTTAATGCCAGATGACTCACGCTCTGCGCAGCCCTCAACTGCAGCTCGTGCTGTGTTCAACAGGCGCACGTCACTTCATAACTATAGCGGCTGTTTTTCGACTGAACTAAATCTATTTCTGATGTCTTGTTCAAACTAATTGGGGGGCCAGAAAAAAATGGTCTTGGGGGCCGGGTTCGGCCCGCGGGTCGCCAATTGAATAGCCCTGCCTTACATACACATGTACAGTGCTTGACCAATTCATACGTGCAGTATTCCCGAGTTAGTAACTGAAATCCCAACACAACAGGACTGGTCTGCTGAAGGGCTTCTCTAGCGCGTGTGTCTGCTTCGCACAACCCTCCGCCAGCGCGCGCGCCTCTTTTTCTTCCTCCGCGCCAAGCAGACTGATTTTTTTTAACGTTTGATGACGCGATGCACTAAAGTAAACATTCTAAGCACTCCGGTGTACTCGTACGCTTCAGGAAACAGCCAATGCTCTCTAATCACGGTGTTATCGGACGCGTCAAAGGGTTTAAAAAGTGTGTTCATTTTATTATTTTATTACTCAGAGATTCTTCCGCGTACCACTGGAAGAAGTCCCGCGTACCACTAGTGGTACGCGTACCACAGTTTGAGAACCACTGATCTAAATGTATTTGCTTGTATTTTTATATTCTGGGTAAGGCATAAGACAAAATAAATGTTCGTCCAATTAAAAATCTAAACGTTTCTAAATCCTGAGTCAATATTGGAATTACTTTTGCATGCTGGAGGGAGATAATGTTATGCAGTTCACAACCACGATCTGAGGGGTGACACCATGGCTAAAGTATTACTTTTAGACAGGTATGTTTTTAAAAACATTTTGCTATGCAAAGCTTATGTAGATTGTGTTCTTGTTTATGAATGGGTTTATATGCATGGAAGTGTTGTTCAGCCACTGAAAACGTCGGGCAAAGGATTGGCTGTTTTCAAGTTCATGGAGTTCCTTTCACAGCATCGATAATAAAGTATGTAAGGCTGTTTTTTTTAACTACAGCGGTTCTGAACTGTAGTTCTGCCGAATGACTAAAAGTTATCAGTATGATGGTAAAAAACTGTACATTCTAGTCAAAACCATCCTTCTGCAATCTTATACCAAAAGCGGAAATAAGGGCAGTGTTAATAGCTTTAAATGTGGGAGAGGGTCGCTATTATGTGATTATATTGTATTGCAATATGGAACCATTAAATGTTGATGTTAAATCAAAAGTAATTGACAAATATTTAAAAATGAGATGATTTAATGACAATAATTCTCTATGGTTACAACTGAATTAGTTACAAATAACAGTATGAAACAATAAAATATGAAATGATAAAAACATATGATAATAATTGTACCCAGCTTAAATGTAAATGAAAGTTACCTGAGAGAGAGAGAGAGGGGGAGGGAGAGAGATAGAGAGCCAGAGCAGGAGCCCAGAGAAGGCCAGAGCCAGAGAAGAAAGAGCCAGAGCTGCGTATAACACCTTCCTTTGTACCCTTCTTGACCATGTGACCAAAGCCTAAACACTGAGACATTCAAACTGACCAATCGACACGTGACTACATCATCAAACCCCCACAGTCCACAAAGCAGTTCCTGATTTGATCAGGAGTTTGTGTGAGCCCTCTTTGGGGAAAAACACATGTTCTGCCATATAAACAAATGCATATAATAATTTTCATCCCTACAAGTAGGTTAAATAGACCTAATCATTCAGTTGTTGAAGTGTAAAAGGAGATGAAATGTGATGTACGAGGATCAGTGAGCACAACTGAAAATAAAAAGTCACTCGTCTTGGTAATGTAAGTGTAATGTAAACTGATGACAGGAGATTTCTGTTTTTAGCACTGCTTTTTTCTGATCTGATTTTTACTTAGTTGAATAACAAAACATAAGTAAATAGTGCTCTTCCCCTAACCAGCTTTACTCAGGTGAAGTTTGATTTATATTCGCACATTTGTACATTTTTGCATGTGACAGGCTCCCAGTCTAACGCTACTTTGAATATTGGGTCTGAAATAGCGTGTAGGAATGACTTCAAAACACATTAGCACTGTTTCATTGACTGTGAAGAATGTTGTATTTTATAGTCATTGGCCGATTATATGATTTAACTGTTTAGAATTTGCAAACAAGACGATGCAGCGGCACAGTGGGTAGCGCTGTCACCTCACAGCAAGAAGGTTGCTGGTTCAAGCCTCGGCTTCGTCACTTGGCCATTCTGTGTGGTGCTTGCATGTTTCCGCTGTGATCGCATGGGTTTCTTGACAGTGCTCTGGTTTTCCCCACAAGTCTAAAGTCATGTGGTATAGGTGAACTGGGTAAGCTGAAATCATCCGTAGTGTATAAGTGTGAATCAGAATATATGGGTATTTCCAAGCTGGATGAATTTGCAAACAACACTTTTCTGAAATTATATTTTTGAGGACAAAGTCTGAATGTGCGAATATAAAACCAACTTTACCCCACTGCCAGTTTTAGGGAAATATAATTCCTGCACCCGCTGTCCTGTCAACAACTACGCTGTACAAAATGCGTGTCTTCATAGAGTTTTCTAACTGGTGAGTTCGGTGCACGTTCATGCGTATAGAGGCATGGCTTTAGACGGCAGGGGAGGAATGAAAAATTTCTAAGCTATTATGCTAATGCTAGCGTTCAGGCAGATCATCTACTGCACCTTAAATAATGTAAGGGGAATGGTGGTTCCGCCAGAGCGATAGAGGGCGCTAATGCCGAGTTCAGACTGCATGATTTTCAAAGTAGTCGTGTCACAGATGTTTTCACACTGCATAATTATCTGGGCTAGCGTTTTGTTGCTGCTTTGTTTAAACCCATTTCACACTGCATTATTTGAGTCGCCAACAGCTCCAGATATTCAGCACGCAAAATATCTCCCGGGCATCGGCGACTCATCGGGGATTCTCTCAGATCGCGTCTTTGATAGTTCATATTGTGTGACTGTGACTCGCGTGCACGAGCACCGATTTGCCTGTCATTTCAGGCATTTGTCGGCGATTTCTCAAAACCTGTCGGCGAGTCAAAATCGGGGCTAAAATCATGCAGTCTGAACTAGGCATGAGAGCACGGTTCAGCATTTTCTGGACTGCTTATAGTAGGTTATATGTGTGGCGGGACATAAGAAATCAACACCTAAACAACTACGCCACCCGGTTATGCTGGGAATGATAAGAATAACAAGAACAACAACAATTAGAATAATAATAATAATAATGATAATAATAATAATAATTATTATTATTATAAATAATAATAGGCACTTAGATTTGTAGCCAAAGTAGGGTGAGCATGGAGATGCAAACTGAGAAGAAAAACACTTTATTGAAATACAAAAGTTAAAAACATACAAAACAGCCATTATCCAAATGCGAAATTTACAAAGAAAAAGACAACAATAATCCAAACAATAGAGCAGGGTACCAGCAGAAGTTGCAAATGTCCACCACACCAAAAGGAATACACACACAAAAAACCTGTGAATACACAGCAAACTTATTCCACACAGCAAAATATATTAAACAACACTCAGTGTCCACACACACACACCAGTGCAATGCTATGCACCCAGCTGGGTCTCCAGGACCCCCCATCCCCTCCCCCCAATACAACACATTTTTCCTGTTTCCTGTTGTTTTTCCTGCAAAGCAGCTCATGTGCAAACAGCTCACCGTTGGGCTTTTACTCAGACTCCGGCTTGCTTTTGCTCTCTCTTGTCCAGTTTGTTTACTGATTCGCGCCTATTTTTTACTCCTACGAGTGTCGTAGTTTATCTGCTGACTCGTGCCCGACTGCACCCTCGTATTTCACCTTTATATCTCACCCAGATTTTGATCGCGCCTATCGCGCTATTTGTTTATTTTGCTTTCACTTTCCAGTTTACTAGCTCGCGTCTATTCTCTTACGTGCGTTGTCCAGTTTAATCACATATTCCGCCTATTTACACCTTTTATATTACGTTATAAATCACTTTGTGCAGGTGTTCTCTCTCTCTAGTTCTCTCTCTCCAGTTCTCTCTCTCCCTCTCTCTCACTCTCCAGTTCTCTCTCTCCAGCTCTCTCTCTCTCTCTCTAGTTCTCTCTCTCTCTCTCTCTCCCCCTCTCCTTCTCTCT
>CAIGQQ010038221.1:4001219-4020099 GCA_903798035.1 Danio albolineatus
CGCTGATGACTCATTGGGCGACGTCCTGGTACGGGGAATCCTTCTGCAAAATAGAGAGGTGAGAAGGGGGGGGGGGGTAGATTATTGTGTGACAAACCTGCCCAACCTGACCACATCCGCGAGAGACCATCCGCGTTGCCGTGGGAGGTTCCTGGGCGATGTTGGACCCGGAAATGAAAGTCCTGGAGCGCAAGGAACCACCTGGTGACACGGGCATTGGTGTCCTTGGCCCGGGAAATCCACTGGAGGGGAGCGTGGTTGGTCACCAGTGTGAAGCTCCTGGCCAGTAGGTAATAGCGCAGCTCCAGGACTGCCCATTTGATGGCCAGGGCTTCTTTCTCCACGGCTGCATACCTGGTCTCCGCGGATGTGAGCTTCCGACTATTGTACGTGACTGGGTGCTCCTCTCCGTTCCGGACCTGTGACAGGACCGCACCCAGCCCTGTGTCGGAAGCGTCCGTGTGGAGAATGAAGGGGCAGCCGAAATCCGGGGCGTGGAGGACTGGTGCCAACGTCAGCGCTGTTTTCAGCGTCTGGAATGCCTCTTCAGCTGCTGCAGACCACTGTATCTTCTCCGGCTGCCCCTTCTTTGTCAGGTCGGACAGGGGACAGACTATCGAAGAGAAGTTGGGAATAAAGCAGCGGTAATACCCAGCCAACCCCAGGAATGCACGTACCTGGGTTTTATTCATCGGCCGTTCCGCCTGCTGGACCGCTTCGATCTTGTTGGCTTGTGGCTTAATTAACCCCCGTCCTGCTTGAAAACCCAGGTAGCGTGCATCCGCTAGACCGAGGTGACATTTGTTGGGGTTGGCTGTTAGCCCAGCCCGACGGAGCTCCATCAGCACCCTCCGCAACCGGTCCAGGTGGTCCTCCCAACGCTCAGAGTGGAGGATTACGTCATCGAGGTAAGCGGCGGCGTAATCTTGGTGGGGCCGGAGCAGAATGTCCATCAGCCTCTGGATTGTGGCGGGTGCCCCATGCAACCCGAAGGGAAGGACCCGGTAAGGCCAGTGGCCAGATGGAGTGCTGAAATCGGTCTTTTCTTTATCCTCTTCTTTTAGTGGTATCTGCCAATAACCTTTGGTCAGATCTAGTGTGGAAATGAACCTGGCCCCACCGAGACGGTCTAGCAACTCATCCACTCTGGGCATTGGGTATCCGTCGAAACTGGAGATGTCGTTCAGTTTGCGGAAGTCGTTGCAGAAGCGGAGGGTGCCATCCTTCTTCGGTACCATCACGATCAGGCTGGACCAGGGGCTGCGCAATGGTTCAATTACTCCCAACTTCTTCATCCGGGATATCTCTTCCTCGATAGCCTGTCGGCGGGCCTCTGGTACCCGGTAGGGCCGCTGCCGAACTATTTGGCCAGGGGGAGTCCGGATGGAATGCTGGGTAAGAATCGTCCGCCCGGGTCGATCGCTGAACACATCCTGGAACTGACTGACCAGGGAATCTTCTGACCCGCCGACAGTTGTTCTCCCATACACACTATCGGCGGGGAGCTGTGAGTGAAGGCCACCATGTCTTCTTGGGGTGCTGCCCACCTCTTCAGGAGATTGATGTGGTAGACCTTCTCCTCACGTCGACGGCCCGGCTGACGAACTTTATAATTGACCGGCCAGACTTTCTCCACGATTGTGCCTGGCCCTTGCCAGGAGGCCAGGAACTTTGCTGTTGTGGTGGGAACTAGGATCAGTACCTTATCGCCAGGCTGGAAATGATGGGGCTGTGTGGGCCGGTCATACAGCCTTTGTTGGGCGCGCTGGGAGGCCGCTAGGTGTTCGCGGACCAGAGGCATCACTCGGTCTATGCGCTCTCGCATGCCCGGTACGTGCTCTATAACGCTGCGGTGTGGGGCCGGCTCCTGTTCCCATGTCTCTCGGGCCACATCTAATAATCCTCGGGGCTGTCGTCCGAACAGTAGCTCAAATGGCGTGAAGCCGGTGGATGCCCACGGTACTTCACGGATACCGAAGAGCACGTATGGGAGCATGAGGTCCCAGTCACACCCGTCCTCTGCGACTACTCGGCGCAACATCTGTTTAAGGGTCTGGTTAAACCTTTCCACCAGACCATCGGTCTGGGGATGGTAAACAGATGTGCGGAGCTGTTTTACTAGGAGTAGCCGACAGAGGTCGTCAATCAGCCGGGACATGAAGGGGGTGCCCTGATCAGTCAGTATCTCCGAGGGAATCCCCACTCTGCTGATGAAGTGCACGAGCTCCTTCGCGATGGATTTTGCGTTGGCCACTCGGAGGGGAATCGCCTCGGGGTACCTGGTGGCATAGTCGACGATGACCAGAATGTGTTGATGACCTCGAGCGGATTTCGGCAGCGGACCCACCAGGTCCATCCCAATGCGCTCGAAGGGCACCTCTATGATTGGGAGGGGTATTAGCGGGCTGGGGGGAGGTTTCTTCGGTGACGTCTTCTGGCATGTGGCGCACTCCCGACAGAATCTCTTCACCTCCGCCTCCATGCCCGGCCAGTGGAAGCGATCCCGGATGCGTTGGAGGGTGTTTTCGGCTCCCAGATGTCCCGCCATTGGGTGGGAGTGCGCCAGCTCCATAATCGTCTCCGTCTTCTGTCTGGGTACCACCAAGAGACTTTTTTCCTCCCCCCTTCGCTGTGCAATACAGTAGAGCAGGCCTTTTCTGACCACGAAGTACGGGAGAGGGTGAGGTCCGGGGATTCGAACTTCCATGTCCATCTCACGGATCGTCTTCCAGCAGTGCTTTAGACGGTCATCTTTTCGTTGTTCTCTCCCGAACTCTCCTCCTGTGGTGATGTTCTGAAACAGATTGAAGAAGGGGTTAGGATCTGACAGTCTACACTCACCCTCTCGCTCGCTGTCTGTGGCCAGCATGACGGTCGGACGGCCCCCTTTTCTCCGTGAACGAGTCCGTCCTTTCTGTCGTGGTTCGGCTGGCTGCATTGTGGCGGACAGAAGCTGCTGGAATCCGGGATAGTCCCTCCCCAACAGAATCGGAACCAGTAAATCCCGCACGATTCCTACTTCCATCGGCCAGGCGCCTGCCTCCGCTGCCACCGTGATCCACCTCGTGGGCACATGTCGTGTTTCCCCGTGCACACACGTGATAGGCATCGCCGCTTTCGAGTCTGTGCGGGGAGGAATAATATGTGGTTGGACCAGTGTGATAGCCGATCCTGAGTCCAACACCGCTATCAGCTGTTTGCCTCCAATTTTGATCATACGCTGCGGGGCTCCGCTTGGCACCGTACAGTGAACGATGCAGGCAGCCATCCATGCGCGGGTACCCGGTGACTGTTTTTCCGTTGGCATGGGCTCGTCGATGATGGAGGGGGCCGCCGGCCTGCTCACTGCCCGCGAGGTGCCCTCCGGCGAGCGTTGCTCCTGGGGTATCCTTCGGGGGATTGCAGCCGCTCGCTCTCCTGCATCTCGGGCCAGTGATGCCTCTGCCAGTTCCACGGCTTCCACCAGCTCCACCAGACTATTAGGGTTTTTCATGCTCACGGGCCGGCGGAGCAGGCGGTCGATCACCACTCGCTCAGCGACCTGGGAGGCGGTGGTGTTCCCCGACAGCAACCAGAGCTGTGCTAGCCTGGAGAGCTGTGTGGCTTGTATCCGGGCAGGGACCTGCTCATCATACGCCCATTGCCAGAACTGCTGGGCTGCGCTGATGGGAAAAAGTCCAATCCTTGCTAGTATCTCTCTCTTCAACATCTCATAATCTTCGTTCTGCGGGGATTTCAGCAAATAATAGGCACGTTTTGCCTCACCAGTTAGGAAATGAGCCAGGATCCTCGCCCACTCCTTCTTGTCCCACAGCTCTCTGGTTGCTATCACCTCGAATGTATGTAGCTATGCTTCGATGTCATCAAGGTCGCTGAGCTTCGTCAGATGGTGGTGAGCACTGCTTCTGGCATCCCGGTGGCTTCTGAGGCTCTCGACCACCTGCTCGGTTCTTTCCAGCCTGGCATTAATCTGGTCCGAGAGCTGCTGTTGATGGGTCACCACTTTCTTGAGCTGCTGTAGAAGTTCCTCCATCTTGACTTTTCCGGAGAGCGAGCGAGATGACAAGCTGCAAACACAAACAACAAGTGTAAGCGGTCGATGAAAGCCTTAATTTCGCTAAAAAACTCGCATTCTGCACCAATGTAGCAGGGTGGAGTGAAAATGGACATCAGGATGACGCTGATGTTTCATTGGGCGACCCGCCACAATATATATATATTATATAAAATATATATATATATAATATATTATATATAAGTTATAAGTTTTAAAATAAGTTTTTCGCTTTTTCAAAACCTCAGTGTTCTCCTTCAAATTATTGTTATGCTTTTTGAAAACTGTTTAAATTAACTGCCCAGTTTTAGTGTGTTTCATGCGCTTTAATTTTGTTTTCTTTTCGTTTCTTTTATCAAAGAAATAATTAGTTCCTTAATTATAGTTTTGTAACTATTACATTGTTTAAAATTCAATTGCAACATATACATCAGCGTTAAACCCATGAATGGTGGAAAAACATATTCAGTAATTGTGTACCCGGGTCTCCATTGGCCTCTTTTGGCTTTAACAAACTGATCCCTCAGGTTTTTCCAAACCTTTCAACAAAAACTTTCTTTTTTTTCCACAGCTGTTGCAATTTATTGCCAAGAATTATTGATCATCATCTGGTTATCTCTATGATCATTGATCATAAAGGTGTCTGAACAGGCATACCTGTTTCAGACAAAATCTCTTCAAAGTGTTTCATATTCAACTCAAATCAGACGCGGCGCCCTGCGCACTATTCGTGCGAGTCTCAAAAAAACATGCCGAAAACCAGCCGAAATCTTGGCTGTTTCTCAATATGTGTTCTTCAGGGATCTTGCGTCCTCGTGTTCTCGTGTAACGTCATCATCATCCGCCGATGTTCAGTTCCAATAGAGTGGATGAACTATGACGTCAATTTGTATGCCAAAAACCCGAAAGCGAGTTAGCATTTTAGCAGTTCCAGTTCCCTCGTCCCAGAGTCAATGGTTTTTTTTTCAATCGGATTTCAGTTAAATCGCTCAAACAAGGTTCATGGCTAACAAAACTCAAGATCCTTCCACGTTTAACTCTACGACATAAAACACATAATTTACATCACACTCTTGAATTTTTAAATCGGTTATGCTTCTTTAAAAAGACTGTTGCTATCAAGTTGCTAAACGGGACTACACGCGGTGTCTGAGACATTATACGTCATCAAGCTGCACTGGTCTTAAAAGCTAAGTAGAACTGTATGAGCAGCTCCTGTGGCAGGTTGAACTTCCTCAGGACCTCAGCTGATGAAGGAAGTACAGTCTCTGCTGGGCTTTCTTAACAACGGAGTCTATGGCTGCTTCTCAATATGTGTTCTTCAGCGGTCTTGCGTCCTCATGTAACGTCATCATCATCATTCTCTCTCATTCAGTACAAATAGGCTACTGTCAAATAACCTATCTGAATATTTTTGTGTGCACTGAAACACGATTTAAGACCAAACTTGGATCAAAATATAAATAATTAGGATGCACTTAGCTGTTAAACAAAGAAAAAGGTTGCACGGAATGAGATGTTTATTTTTTTTTCTCGCTGATGCAGACATTCCTCTGTAGAGATATTGTTTAACTAACAGCCTATTGTAATTTATGTTTTAAAGGTTGATTATATCATTTATAGCGTACACATTTCATACACCTTATAAGCCGACTTTTATTTGTAGCTGATTTCTTTTTCAGTGTTGATAAAAATAGACTAAATTATTAAAAAGGTGCTATAAATGCATATTAAAACTTTTTTTTTTGTATGGAGTCCCCATTTTAATGGAATCGATAGAGGCCTTGGTTTTTCAGTTCGTTAGACAGTAGGTATAAGTCCCTCACCCCCATTCTGCTTTTCGTATGCTAATGGTCCCTGCTTGGGTCTTTTGGTCAAGCTTTTGTCAGGAAAACCGGTTTGAATTCCAGTTTATTAACTCGCACATGAAGTTAGAAATGGGAAACTAGAGGGAAAAATAAATAAATAAAAATGATTTACTTAAAAGTAAAACTGCTGCTTAAAACATTCATTCATTCATTCATTTTCTTTTTCGGCTTAGTCCCTTTATTAATCCGGGGTCGCCACAGCGGAATGAACCACCAACTTATCCCGCATTTGTTTTATGCAGCGGATGCCCTTCCAGCCACAACCCATCTCTGGGAAACACATTCATACATTCTTATTCACACACATACACTATGGACAATTTAGCTTACCCAATTCACCTGTACCGCATGTCTTTAGACTGTGGGGGAAACCGGAGCACCTGGAGGAAACCCACGCATCCACGGGGAGAACATGCAAACTCCACACAGAAATGCCAACTGGCCCAGCCGGGGATCGAACCAGCGACCTTCTTGCTGTGAGGCGAATGTGCTACCCACTTGGCCACTGTGGCGCCCCTGCTTAAAACATTGTATATTTAAACGAATATTTTATGTTTATCATCATCATTATTAATAATAATAAATAATTTAATTAAATTATAGCTAGTTTCTTAGTAGGTCTACATTTTGTGCAGAAATGTATTAATCCCAATGTCAATAAAATCTTTATCCTTCCGTGTTCTATTTGTATGAAATGAAAATGCAAATGAAGTATCGAACACATATTCGTACATCTCTAATAAAGTAGCCTATCCCTTGATTGTTTGTGTCCAAGCAAACATGGCGAACCCACACACACCAAATGTGCAGAACACTGAGAGCAGAGCACAGCACAACGCATTAAAATGATCTGCTACTTTTAAAATATAGCTCATAATACATTTTCCCATTATTGTTACTGACATGTGTGCATATTTCTACAGAAGTCCTAAGAGGCCATGCATTAAAACATTTTTGCTCTCTTGTTATGTCGTGATCACGACATAACAACTCGTTTTCTCGTGATCTCGACAGAACAAAAAGTTGTTTTCTCGTGATCACAACTTAATTTTCTCGTGATCTCGACATAACAAAAGTTATTTGCCTCGGGGACCTGGAGGCATTTTTGGTCAGTGATTAGTACCTGGAATTTGTGAGGGCTTTCACTCACGTGATCCTGAGACCCCAACTTGGATATGTGACCAAGGTTCCTACCACACCATTTAAAGACCAAGTAGTGTGCCTGCAAGCGCAGCATTCGGAGGAAGCAAGACCCAGTCCTTTTATTGCAGTGTCCCATTCGCGCTCTGCGTATTTATGTGGACCGCACTCAGAGCTTTAGATCCTCTGAGCAGCTCTTTGTCTGTTAGGGTGGGCAAGGGAAGTGCCGTATCCAAACAGAGGTTGGCCCACTAGATAGTGGATGCCATCTCCCTTGCTTATCAGAGCCAGGGCGAGACGTGTCTCCCAGGACTGAGAGCGCACTCCACTAGGAGCGTCGCTAATTCTTGGGCGTTAGCACATGGCACCTGTCTAACAGTTATCAGTAGAGCTGCAGGTTGGACGACATCTAATACATTTGCAAGAGTTTAATATGTTTGAGTGGAGCTGATTTCCGCATGTGTGCTGTTGTTATTCAGTTTGGTGTTGTAACACACTCGCATGTTGTGAGATATCTGCGCTTTTTTTCACTCTGTCTAGTTTGGTGAACCCTACAGATCCCTCCAACGCCCCCAGCAACTGACTCAGCGGAGGAGTCAGGTAACTGGCACATTACGTTTTTGGCTTGCCCAATTGGTCAGCCGCGTTATAGGTATAGGTGCCTGCTATGCGCGCTGCCCACTGGTGATCCCATATGCTTCACTCAGCCATGGTAAAGTTCCCGTCCCTTAGGCAGGCCTCCCCACTAACCATCTTTCATATGTGTACTCCCCTTTTTATGATTAGTCCATATGTCTTCTTGCCACCAGGTCTCCCCATTTGGGACTGCATGCTTTCCCAACTTACTGTCATGTAGTGCCTGGACCATCTACGATGTCCGGTACTTTAAGAATTAGCTCAAAAGTTCAAATTAATTCACATTCATTTTCGGGGATTCGAATCAAAAGATTCGGACAACTGACTCACAGTCAGAAATGGGTTAACACGTACACTTACGTTATCTATTGGTCCACCCTAATAGAAGTAAGCAGCGTAACTTTATCTTCAGTAAATCTATGTTATATTATTATGTGGCCAACAATAATAATATAAGTAGGATTTCACTTATTTACACAAGCCAGGTAGCAAGACCATATAGCTGAGGCAGTAACTTAGAAACACATAAAACTCCGACAAGGATCTTAAAATGAACCGCAAGTTTATTAAGCTACACACAGTAAACTACTCTACGTAAAACAGACAAACATACAGATACACACACACACAGTTCTGGGATGAGAGAATGACTGAGGATGAGCGACAAAGAGTCCCAAACGTCTAGCACTTGCTTAAGTTTAGTATTGCAACCTGAGAAAACCACCAAGCAGAGAAACTGACTACGGTCAGGCACTTTAACTTAATTACCAGCTTCAGTATGTAATGAAAAATTGGTCTGTGTTTACTTGCAGTTTGATGACCAGTTTCACTTATCCTCTGGTTGAGGGAAACCCCGGCGAAGCCGATTGGTTGCAGTGCGTTGACGTGTTTGTAAATGTCCTTTGGAGAGGGGTTTCCTTCTTCTCATGGAACGTTGTCCCGGTGACGGAGAGTCTGACGTCAGCGCGCGGGAAGTTCGTCGAAAGGGAATTCCTCCTGAGAAAGGCTCTTTGGCAGGGTTATGAGACAGAGTTCGGCAACATTGAATGACTGATCCTACTGCTGGATGACGCGGCTTCTGATAGTTGTAGGGAACGTCTATACGAGCAGTAAGGTCAGACTGTTCATGTGAGCCGCGATGTACACAGAAGCAGTGTGAGCTCCTGTGAACGGAGTCGTGTGGCCGTGGATGTTAAAGCGGACAGACGCGGGCTGCTGGGTGAGCCTTCTGAGAGCGATGTCCTGCAGGCGTATTGTAAAGACGTGGAGCGTGCAACGCAAGTTCGTGCGTAGACCCCCTCGTGAAGCACAGCGAAAGCTAATACGGAAACCCAAGCAAAAGCCAATGCGAAAGCCCCTGAAATCTTACAGTTTCAGGGTTTTATAGTGGGCGGAATTTAGACAAACCCACTTGGCGAGTGTCCAATGGTCGGGGCTACTGAGCTATACCCACGCCCATCTTCTCCCTGTATGTCCACTCCCAGGGAGGCGTCATGGCTGGGGCTAATATCTTATTCACGTTATCAAACTTCAATAAAGCTTCATAACTAAGTATTATTTGCAGATACATTTTCATCATTTGAACTAATGTTCTCTGAAGCCTTATAGCTTCAGTTTGAGACCAAACATTACAGCCCTTATCAAATACAGTTCATTATGTGCGTTACACACGCTACAACACTCCATTTCTAGACACAATTATAGTGAATACACATGCTTACATGCACAGCAAAACATTCACAACCATTAGCAATAAAACATCAAAGCAAAACACTCTTTTAAACACGAAATGTCTGAGAAATCGCGCATGCCTTTTGTCTAAAGGCAATCACGGGTTCTCTTATCCAGGCCGGAAAAGAGGCGGGGGACGTTTTCCCCGGAGATACACAAATGCTTCTTTCTTGCGTTGGGTGTAGAATTCAATTATCATAGTCACGTGAAAAGCAGATTGTCGAAAACGCACATATAAGAAGTCAATTAGTAACTAGGGTAAGAACACGTCCTTTGTTTTATAAAGGGGAAAGATGCATGTGTATTGGAATTAGCTTCAGGCAATTACTAATTACGAAGGAGACAGAGTGGGCTCCACGAGGCTTGTTTATGCTGATTTTGGATTCAGCGTAAAACGTGGCTCATTCACTACAGTCATATTCTAAATTCCTAGAAATTTTACTAGGTGATTTTTTACAACTCCCCAAAAAGCATAAATAAGCCTTAAATCTTTACAGGTAAGTTAGGGCCAGAGGGCACTTTGAGGGCTGCGTCTCTGGTGATGATGGTACGCTCACAGTGAGGACTTGGCAAACCTCTCACCAGTGATGTGGTAAGGTTCAATCGCTGTGGCATTTTCCCTACATTTCCACATAGTGGAAGTTTTCACATAGCATTAAAGTTCCCTTCCTGCTGCGGAACTAAACGGTTACTATGTAATACTCATTCCCCGAGGGGGGGAACAAAAATTCTATGTTCCTTTAAGCGATTGTGCCTTAGCTGACAGCTGTAGTTCGGCTCTTCAGCTAGAAAAGGTGTCTCTGCGATGCACAGCTGGCATCTTTATTCACGAGTGATTGTAATTGCTTTGTACGCTGATGCCGCCAATTCATTGGCATTTCATTGGCCATTTTATTAATCTTTGAGATGATTCGCTTCTGATGAAATCCCCATAGTGGAAGTTTCCACATAGCATTTCTGTTCCCCCCCTAGGGGAACGAGGGTTATGTAGTAACCATTTCGTTTTTAGGGTACACATTATCCCCTGAAGTCATCCTCCCTGACGATGCTCACATCAGAGCAATTCACAAGGACCCCAGCACCAAGTGATGCACCCAGTCTACGCTTTTTCCTTGGCCTTGACAGTAAATTTGTGCCAAATTATGCAACATTGGTTGATCCACTCAGAACACTTTTTGCGTAAAGAAAATGCATTTTCATGGCCTACCACTGCCCATGCCAATTTTGACAACGTTAAGCACATGATTTTAAACAGTTCTGCTTTAGCCCAGATTGACCCCAGACTGCAGACTATTCTATCCACAGATACATCACACTACAGCTAGGGAGCAGTCCCCACACAAGTGACAGAGTAGGGGTCGAAGAAGACTGTTGTGTTTGCATCGCAAAGTCTGTCGGAAGCTGAGAGGTATTATATCGTAAAAAAGGAGGTTTTAGTCTGCGTCTTGGCTGCAGTAAAGTGGAGAACCTGGCTGTGGTATGGAAAGTTCATTCTCTGTGTGGACCATCAAGCTCTCACAACCTTCCTGGCCACAAAAGGTAATAACATTGTGGCAGCAATATTGGCTGATCCCAGTACAATTTCAAAGGATGATTTCAAAGTTGCATGCCAATCCTGCCCAGAACTCTGTACACAGCTGCAGGCACAATGTTCATCATGGAGGTCAGATGACCAGAATCTCAGAGCATATTATCTGATCCGAGATTAACTTACTGTGATAGATGACTTGGTTATCAGAGGCACCCACTGCCTGATAGCTGCACAAGATGATAGAACTTGCTCATGAAAGCCACCAAGGCTTTGTTTGTACAAAACAGCACCTTAGAGAGATGTACTGGTGGTCTAAAATGTTTGTCGTGCAGTTCTAGTTCTACTCAGCTGTCACCAATCCATCCTCTGCACTTCAATCACCGTCTGGTTCGGCTCAGCAGCCAAATCTGACCTCCGTAGACTACAGCGAATAGTCCGGACTGCTGAATGAATCACTGGCACTACCCTTCCTACACTTCAAGAACTGTACTCTTCCACAGTGAGTAAAAGGCTCACAAAATCACCCTGGACGCCTCACACCCAGCACACTTCCTGTTCGAACTGCTAACGTCTGGCCGGCGCTACAGAGCACAGAGCATGAAAACAGCCAGACACAGGAAAAGTTTCTTTCCTCAGGCAATTTTTCCTTTTGTGCAATAAACATGCAATTCCTTCTCATACGAACTTGTACACAGCACATTATAACAATACACAATGCAATACTTCTTACACATCTGTACACAGCACCTTATAACAATATACAATTCAATACTTCTCCTTACGCATTTGTACACAGCACCTTATAACAATATACAATGCAATAGTTCTAACGCATTTGTACACAGCACCTTATAACCTGTATATTTATAACAAATCTGTACATACATTTCAACATCCAGATCGTTGGACTGACTGCATCTCTGTTCAATGTCTATCGTCTTCTTTTTTTATATTTATTCTGTGTTGTCACTTGTCACTTTATGTACACTGGAAGCTTCTGTGGCCAAAGCAAATTCCTTGTGTGTGTGAATTTGGCAATAAAACAGATTCTGATTGTTTCCAAGAAGGAGACTGGAACAGTAAACATTTATTTTATGCAGTGAAAGTCTTGCCATTTGTATTTGTTTGATGTGAACACCAACACGGAGAGCTGATCAAATGCACATTTTGGTCTTTTTACAGGTTACTAGAATCGCTAAGCTGATACAGGAGTCCTGGACCTACTACAGTTCTTGGGGTTTGTCTAGGATCACCACCACCTGCTGGATGAGTGGAGCTCATCCTAAAGAATCCGAAGACCAGCTGCTGGGGATCCCTGCTTGAAATTCCTGCTGTTGTTTGAAAGGTGCTAACAGTGGAGCAAAGGTTGGTATAATGACAAATGAGAGAAGAAATCTGGTAAGTGAGATCAGGAAAGAGCTCTGTGAACTGTGCTGATGAACTTTTCCTTAGCTAAAGACAGTAAACAAATGGACAAAATGTGCCAAATTACAAGTGGTATTAGAATAAAGAGGGATGTTTTGATTATGTTGGTGGGTTTTTGTGCTGTAAGAGCCTAATAGGAGAGGAAAATAAGGTAATGGGTGTGCTACTGGACTTAAGAGTTTTGTAGATTTCTCAGTCTAAACACATAGCAGGACAGGAAAATAAAACACATGACTCAAGTATACAGAGAACCCAGGGTCATATTGATCATACAACACCTGAAACAAACACAAAAACTACTCATACATACACATATACAGTACATACTGTGTTTTAATGAAACACAGTATTATTATAACACATAGTTAAAATGAAAATCGCTAAACCCAGTCACTTCAAATGATGTCAATGAAGAAAGAGAATTTGACAGTACAAGAGTTGAAGGGGCTTTTACAATCTCACTTGGGTGATCAGAGTAGCACAGAGCTGTTCCAAAGTTCCAAGGAGAAAACAAAAACCCACAGCAGTTTCTTTATCATGCTATTGGACTTAAACAAATGTTTCAATTTGCTTCCAAACTCAGCACTGCTGACATAGGATATGATGCTAAGACCATATAAGAGGTATTTCTCCACACGGTTTGCCAGGGTGTGGGACCCAAGCATGGTGAGCTTCATCATGAGATTAATCAACTTGTGACTGCTGGGGATGTAACTTATGATATTCTTTTCAGACACCTTGTAAAGGTTACAAGTGAGGAGGAGACGAGGCAGAGCCAGCTGCATTAACTGTCACGACCCACAGTCACACATGCTCGTAGTGTCCAAATTGAAGAGGCTCCAGAAATTTTAGGCAGCTGCTGCAACTACTGAACAAACTGGCAAAGAGATTCACAAACTCACTACACAAGTAGAAGCACTCACAAATTAAGTTACTTCACTGCAGCAGGCCAAGGAGAAGAACAGAATTGTCAGTGCATGAGTAAGGCACCTGAAAAGAAGAGTAGTCCAAGATGTTCTAAGTGTATTAGGCAAGGATCAGGAAAGGCCAAGGGTCACTGTTTCTTGTGGAATGGCCTCTGTTAGGATTTAATATGATTGCAGAGTTAATCACAGGACCTGTAGATAGAACAAACATTCTCACTATCATACATTCCCACATGAGTAGCACTGGAGATAACCAAGATGACCTGGTTAAAGTGTCGGTTGGCTTCATTCACGCAGATAAAATACAAGCAGACACAGCATGGGTGAGAGTAGGGCCGTAAAGTGTCACCATTCAACCAGGTTGCTAATGTAAAATGCAGATGAAAAAAAGGCTCCAATGAAAGCAAGACTTTTATTAAAAGACTTAGAAAAGACTTTGAAAACGTAGAGTGCATTTCCCGATGCTTCCAGTAGGAGGCAATATAGTTATAGTTTCACTTTCTGCTGTTTTCATTATTGAGTGAGAGATCGACGGCTGTACACCTAAAGTTTAATCCTGTCACTTTTGATGTTCGTTTGGTGTTTTGAATTTTCCAAGTGTTAGTACATGACCATAAAACTAATATCAATACACTTCGGAAAGAAGCTCAAGTCTCCTCATTTGTTGTGTCCTGACTGACACCCAGGATTGTTTGCAGAACACAATTAGAACTAGAGCCTAGCAGTTTCCTTTCCTCTCCAACAAACTGGTCCTTTGAGCAGGATTCGACATTCATTCCTAAAAATCATGGAGTCTGATGAGGAGATAACCCGACCAAACACATCCACCAGCTCGAGTATGTAAAAGGCAGACCTATAACTGACCATGCTACCTCCTATTCATGTGAAGTCCCAGCCCAAGTGACACCATTTCAGTCATCATGGATTAATTCTGACTTTAATGTTGATTTTGCATATCCTACAGGCCATCGGTTATGACTATCTGATTACAGTTATACAGCACGCAGTCAATCCTTTCCTCAGACATTTACCCCAGTCGAGTAGCCTAACTACTCTGAGCCTGAACTTTATAGTGAGCTTCAAGCTATTCGTAGGGAGAATGTACAGCTGTTGTAGTCACAACAAGTCATTCGCTGACTTAATCAAACTCAATGCAGTTCATACTGAGTTTAAAGAAATTGTTAAAGTCACTCAAACCCTTAGAGCAGATCTCTGTACCACTACACCACATGACAGTGCTACAATGCGACCAGTGCCCCAACCTCCGTTAAGTATTCCAAAGGTTGCCTGGACCTTACTGTTTCTACTGATGATGAGTGGCCCAAACATGTCAAACATGCCATCTGTAACCCACCATTCAGGAGCAGAGTATGTTTATAGAGGGCCTACCCCAACTATCCCTAAGTTCAGCCGAGATCCAAGCAAATTTTCCAGACTTCGCATAGCTTTAGAAAATCTGCTTCCTCCACATGGGACTTTTTAAGTATCAAATACTGGTTGACCATCTAAATTTGGATGAAGCTAAGCTGATTGCAGATGCATTTCTGATTTTTCCCACTCCATTTACTGACACCATGTTGACCCCTAAAGAGAAATTTGGTCAGCCCCAACAACTGGTACTGAGAAAAATTGCAAGTGTTCTGGAGGCCCCTGAATGAGGGGTTACTGTTGGATTTCAAAAGTTAGCTCTCCAAGTACAGACATTGGTGGGACTGTTGAAGACACTATGATCTGAAGGTGACATTGAGCTGAATTATGGGTCACTTGGATCCTCAACTCCGTTGTCATTGTTACTCATCCGTTACAGAATACTCAGCCACCAAGAGGACCCAGCAGAAAAGTGGTATGGCTTTATTTTTACACCCAGCTCTCTCCCAGCACAAAGGACCCTGTTACATTCCTGTGTTGTGTAATTATTGTTATTTTTTTTTTTTTGCTAGTTCCTCTTTCTCTCTCTCTTGCGCGCGCTCTTCACCCTCTTTCTCTCTCTGTCTCTCTCGCACGCTATTTCTCTTCTCCCGCTTTCATTCACACAGAGGCTCCTATTGGCTACCGCTGCCCAGCTGTTTGCCGTGTCCCCCCTGACGTCATCATACGGTCTCCAATTCAGCCGCTGCCACCGTGGCATAAAAGTGGTGACAGGACGCTACACGCGAGGCTGTGTGTTAGTGAATTTGACATCCGTTTTCAGTGTGTGTTACAATCTGCTATATGTCCGTTGTTATTATGTCAATTCTCCATTTGTCTACCCAGTTACGCACATCTGAGGTTGGAGAGTGAGACAGGTAAGATTGTCGCGCGACATACATTGCGCACACGTAGGCTTTAAAAATCACTTTTGTTAGACACACTAGGTAAGGGGCGTGCTCCAACCCGCTTTACTTTTGTTTTTCAACTTATATTAGTTTAGATTAGGTAGTGCGTAATAGACGCGAAGATTTTCTTTTCTATACTGATATATTTTTCTTTTGGATAGATAGGGTAGAGGTTGGGCCGATAGAATAGATTGTTTTGTTTTATTTATTTCTATTGTTTGGACGCCGCCCACGTCTCATCTCTCCAATTCTCCCATCAATCTGTTCAAACATTTTGTGTCCCGTTTGTTGTCCATCATTTTCAATATATTCTTGTAAATACATTTATTGTTCTTTCTATATATATTTTTTCACCTATTATCACTACCTTTGTAAATAAAAACACTTTCTTGCATTAAGTTAGTCTTTGTGTTTTGTCCCTCACTTGTTGATATTGTGTGTTTGCTTATGTGTTTCACTCAAAATTAAATGTTACTCTCCTTCCCCTTGACGGACCATCTTAAAAGACCAACCCCTAGCCAGAGGACTGTCTCTCCAGCAGATTCATCCCCCTTCGGCATCTTCGGCGAAGGTCTCCTTGAGGTAGTCCGGGGGCTTGGGTTTAGCGAGACCCCCCTCATCCATTTCTTTCTGGCTGTATTGGATGAGCCTTTTGATTGGGAGGAGCTGGGTGAAATTGGAAAATGGACTTATTGGGGGATGGTGGAATATGTCTGTTTGAAGAAGGAGAGGGAGTACCTGCAGGGGAAATGGACCCCTCTCACCACCACCAGCATCACCTCCCAGTCCATGCCCAACCCCCAACGGTTAACCCGCACCCAAAAGCGGAGGCGGAAGAGAAAGGCCTCTTCGCCAGTGGCGGCTCCAGCCTCAGAACGCCTGCCGGTGTCGGCTCCAGCCCCAGAGCGCCCGCCAGTGTCGGCTCCAGCCCCAGAGCGCCCACCAGTGTCGGCTCCAGCCCCAGTGCAACCGCCAATGTTGGCTCCAGCCCCAGTGCGCCCGCCAGTGCCGGTTCCAGCCCGGCTTCTAGCCCTGCCAGCCCCAGCCAAGCTCCTTGCCCTGCCGACACCACCCAGACATCTTGCCCTGCCGGCCCCAGTCAAGTTCTTGGCCCTGCCGACACCACCCAGACGTCTTGCCCTGCCGGCTTCAGCCCGGCTCTTTGCACTGCCGACCCCAGTCAAGCTCTTGGCCCTGCCGACACCACTCAGACATCCTGCCCTGTCGGCCCCAGCCAAGCTCTTTGCCCTGCTGGCACCACCCAGACGTCTCACACTTCCGGCCCCAGACAGGCCTCCAGCCCTGCCGGTTTCCCACAGACCTCCAGCTCACACAAGGTTAAGCGTCAATCTACCACTAGCTCACAAGATGGTTTCATGTTCCAAGTCTGTTCTAACCATAGTTCCTGCCATTCCTGTTCTTGAAATGCCATCATCTGAGCTGCCAGAGTCAACGCCGAACTGCCAGTGCATCCTGAATCGACGCCTCCTGACCCACGGGGGTTGAATGAACTGCCAGTGCATCCTGAGCCGAAGCCTCCTGACCCACTGGCGTTGAATGCACTGCCAGTGCATCCTGAACCGAAGCCTCCTGACCCACTGGGGTTGAATGAACTGCCAGTGCATCCTGAGCTGAAGCCTCCTGACCCACTGGGGTTAAATGAACTGCCAGTGCATCCTGAGCCGAAGCCTCCTGATCCACTGGGGTTGAATGAACTGCCAGTGTATCCTGAGCCGAAGTCTCCTGACCCACTGGGGTTATATGAACTGCCAGTGCTTCCTGAACCAAAGTTCCAGCAGCTCAATGCTCCTGTCCCTCCATCCCTCCTCCTGTTCCGCCTCCGCTCCACCTTTGGAGCATTTGAAGCGTCTGGAAGCCGCTCCTTAGAGGGGGGGTAATGTCACGATCACCAGCGATCTCTACAGCCAGAGATCGCTGGTTCACGCACATGAACTACAAATCAGCCATGTTTAAGGACTACATTTCCAGTCATGCAACACACACACACTCCTGTTCCATATCATGACTGATTGCGCAAACACACCACCGGAGGACTGTCTGAGACTGATTACACACAATACATAAACAGCACATACACGCTCAGTCATTGCTGAGTATTGTTATCTGTTTGTGAGGTTACGTCACATTTCCTTTGTTCTTGTTTTTTCTGTGTTTTGACCCTGATTATCTGTTTATTGTTGCCTGCTACCAGCCTTTTTGACCTTATGCCTGTTCTTCGACTACGATTTTTGATTTTGCCCCATTGACCACTGCTATAATGTTTTTTATATTAAATCTGCACTTCCTCAACACCGTTGTCAGTGTCATCATCCCATTACAGTATCTTCCCTGCCCATTCAGAATACTCAGATAAAAGGACCAAAACAGTTGAAGTAAAACGTTTCTGTCCCTTCTGTGATAGTACAGAGCACAATTTGAGTCAATGCAATGCATTTGCTAAACTTACGCTGTTAGCGCTGTGCCAGGACTCACTGTGCTGCTCAGTGTGACTTGAAGATGTTCTAACCTATGCCAAGGAAAACACCTTCACCCTCTCCACCAAGTCAGTGCAGACCTGCCTTACCAAATATCTCCCATTACACACTGTGTGACAAGAAGTTGAAGTTCTCCATGCATCATCAATTTCTTTTCAGATAACCTCAATCCACAAACCACAAACCTTTTATAAAATAGAGCGTGCCTTCACTGCAGATAGCCTGAATCTGTTTTTGTATTATCCCATCAATCAGTTGCAAAGGAAGTATCAACACTTACAGGGGCTTCTTATCCCCTCCATAACATTTGCTCAGCCTCTGCTTCTAATTGGATTGGATCAGCCTCATCTGATTACCCCACTTCAGTCTATCCAGTTAGGTTCTCTAGGTGGTCCAGCTGCTTTCCATACATGCCATGGATGGACCCTCCAGGGCCTTGCCTCATTTATGGGGCGGCCAGTATCCTCTCAGCATTGCCTACTGACCTCCATACTTTCAATTCAATTAATCTTTATTTGTATAGCGCTTTTACAATGTAAGGCAAGGCAAGGCAAGGCAAGTTTATTTGTATAGCACATTTCATACACAGTGGCAATTCAAAGTGCTTTACATAAACAGGAATAAAATTGAAGTATAAGAAAATAAAAACAAATAATAAAAAAACTGATAAAAACTGATTAAAATGAGTTAAGACAAGTTATAAAAGAATGAGAAGAAAAGAAAGACACAATAGTGCGATCTGTCGGACGTAGCACAGTG
>CAIGQQ010038221.1:4075008-4086626 GCA_903798035.1 Danio albolineatus
GAGAGAGAGAGAGAGAGAGAGAGAGAGAGAGAGAGAGAGAGAGAGAGCTGTATTGATCCTACTTCAGCCACTCAAACCATCATGGATCACCAGAATACCAGGTTTAAAAGACTGACATGTGCAGGCACGGATGCACATATTTACATAAACTCTAAAAGATTAAAAGGAATTCAGATTACTAGATATCCTTTTCAAGACTCAATAACAGGTACTGTAACAGAGAATGTCCTGTGTGGTGAAAAGGATAGAATAGCAGAAGAGAAGAATTAATGGGGTGGGGGTTTGCCACCTAGAGATATAAGAAAAGTTGAAATCATAACAAACCCTTCTCCCAGATCCACTGCTTGAGCTGTAATGACCTCAACCAGACGGGAATTCCTTTTAATTAAAGTGGAGGAAGATCAGTTAAGCAGATGGTTGTCGACAAATATTAGTGGAAATAGACTGTCTAATGGTCTGTGCTCTAATCACTCCTTTTTTCTGTACCAAGCTCATACTGATAAACAGGAAAGAGTGTTGTTAATCAACCTTAGAACCTTTAAAGCCAGAGATAAGGATTAATTTGGTATCTCTGTAAAATAACTTCAGATTTAGCTAATACTCTGGTCTACTTATGTTTTTATCTCTGTCTAATATATATAAGGCTGTCCCCAACTCTTAGTTAATCAGTTGTTCATTAAAGTCATCAGTCAATTAATCAGCTGTTTATTCAATTAATTTAATTAGGCATACTTAAACAAATATGTATATTCAAGCTGTTTTACAAAAAATAAATAAATTAATAAATAGCTGCTTACAAAGAAACATTTAAGTTTTTGCGAGAACATTATTAACAAAAATGGAAGGAATATCAAGTTTAATCATATTCATAGGTGTACCAGAAAGATGTATTAAGCAAATTAACCAAGTTTATTACGATTTTAATCAGAACAATAAGCAACATTTGATTCGAAAATATGTAATGGTAATAATAATAATATGTATGTTGGGGGGGGGGGTGTGAATGTTATTGATTTTGGCATAATAAATGGAGTAATTAAGATAAAATGGTTACAAATCTTTGTTAAAGACTAACAGTCTTTATGGTTTAATATTCCTTTTCATATTTTTCAAAGGGTGGGAGGAATTTCTTTTCTTCTAAAATGTGATTTTGACACACAATAAGATAATTTAAATTATCTGATTTTCATGCGGGGCGCCACGGTGGCCTAGTGGTTAGCACGTTCGCCTCACAGCAAGAAGGTCGCTGGTTCGATACCCGGCTGGGCCAGTTGGCATTTCTGTGTGGAGTTTGCATGTTCTCCCTGTGGTTGTGTGAGTTTCCTCCGGGTGCTCCGGTTTCCCCCACAGTCCAAAGACATGCGGTACAGGTGAATTGGGTAAGCTAAATTGTCCGTAGTGTATGTGTGTGAATCAGAATGTATGGATGTGTTTCCCAGAGATGGGTTGTGGCTGGAAGGGCATCCGCTGCATAAAACAAATGCTGGATAAGTTGGCGGTTCATTCCGCTGTGGCGACCCCGGATTAATAAAGGGACTAAGCCGAAAAGAAAATGAATGAATGAATTTTCATGCGCAAGTGTTACTATGCTGGAAAATGTTGTACAAGCACAGTTTTACTCCACATAATGTTGTATTTGACAAAAGAGGAAATCTTTATTTTTTTTAAAGAATGGTTTGACAAAGGAGATTGGAATGCAATTCATGATGGTATGATGATGGTAATACGTTAAGTTATTATCATTTTAAGTTAAAATTGTAATTATTCATATAGAGAATTGTCTTTGGTTGTTAAAGCTATTCCTGTAGCTTTGAGGAGTTTAGTTAAAGGTATAGTACTGTGACGCTGGCGTGTTCGAATAAAAATAACCCCTGTATTTACACAGGAAATTTTTAAATCATAAAATGTAGATTTTAGTTCGGGCGCCAGGTAGATCCAAATCTACCAATTGTAGTATAAAGAAAATAATAAATATCTGAGGGTATTCACCAGCTACACAAAGGAACAAAAAATATACATATAAATAAATACAAGATCAAAGGGTCCACACAAGAATGTTCAGACTGAATGGTTTACTATAAAGAGAGAACAAACAAAAACAATTCTTTAAACACAGCTCATCCCAAACGTAACTCTCAAAGTGGAGTACACAAAGAAAAACTCCCTCAAACCATTTATGGTATTCATCTCATAAAAAAAAAACACTTTCCATAAACAATTAATCTTCAGGAAAATAGAAATTAAATTTCAAAACCAATAAATTCATACTTCCCCTTTGCATTTAAATAGAAGAAAAAAAAAACAAATAAACCAAAAAAAAAAGATGTTTTTGAAGTATGTGCGTGTGTAGTTGTGCGTGTGTGTGTGTGGGTGTGTGTGTGTGTGAAGTGGCAATCGCTGCCAGCAGGTGGCGCATAGAAGGCAACAGTTGAAGGCGCTTGGAAGTGTTACAGTGAATACCTGTCACGGAGTCAGCTGAAGTAGTAGCACTCAGTTAGCCATCGATGTAGCAGAGAAAAGGTGGACTGGACCCCCACAGCGACAGAACCATTTGAAAACGCTGAATCTAGAAGTCATCCACGAGGGCTTTCGGCGTTGCTTTCGTCATCTCCGCACGCACAAACACTCACTCAGCTTGATGTCCACGTCGCCCCAACAGTCGCTCTGTTTAACTGGACGGGTGTAGGACAGGCTCAGTAGTTCACTGCAGCTCTCTCAGGTAAGCCTCGCTCTCATTTCATCGGCAAACATAAAAAGTTACTCATTTCGCTCCGTGACTCGCTCTGCAGCGCACTTCAACTTCCCGCTCTTCACTTCCGCATTGTCTTTCTGCCCTCCTTGTTGCACACCGTTGCCACTGTTGCCACTCTTTCTCTTCTTCTTCTTCTTCTTCAATTTATTGGCGGTTGACAAACAACAGAATGGTGTATTTCCGCCACCTACTGGTATGGAGTGTGGATCAGTATGACTTATTCCCCCCCCCCCCCCCCCCCCCCCCTCATTTATTTATTTATCTATCTACTTTAAAAAAATAAATAAAAAAATAAATAAAAATAATACTTTATTTAATCCTCTCCCACAAATGAGTATTTTTAAGATACTGCAATAAAAATGTAAAGCATTTATTTTTATGACTTATTTTGTAAAATGTCTTCTAATTTAAACTGAACTTTTATCTCTTCTAAACTCTTACCCAATATCCTCCTTTCATCTTCATACTTTATAAAGTGCATTATCACATGTTTAACTGTCTCTTCTTGTCCACAAAACTCACATTGTCCTGTACCATGTTTGCCCATTTTAAAAAGTGTACTATTTAATTTTGTGTGTCCAAATCTCACCCTGGATATTATTATCTCCTCTCTCCTGTTTTTCCCTACACTTCTCATTTCTCCTACTTTCTTTTGAATTCTGTAAAACCACCGGCCCTTTTTTTCGTTATCCCATTGTTTTTGCCACCTTTCCTTCATTCTATTCTTAATAATACTCTTGATTTCACTCTTACTTATACTTACATTTACACTTATGTCATTATTTTTAACAGCTTGTTTTGCTTCCTTGTCTGCAATTTCATTTCCTTGAACTCCAATATGTGCAGGTACCCATAAAAATATTACTGTTATCGCCATCATTTGAATTCTATATAATATTTGCATTGTTTCTATTAAAATGTCTGGTCTACTTTCTGATTTGTTATATTGTAAACTTGCCAGTGAAGAACTTGAATCTGAACAGATGATTGTTTTCAAAGGTCTTATCTCCTCTACCCATTGTATTGCTAACAATAGTGCAATCATTTCTCCTGTGTACACCGAGACTTCATCACTAATCCTTTTTCCTACAGATATTTTAAATTCAGGAACTGTATAAGCCACACCTACTCTATTTAAACACTTAGAAGCATCTGTATATATTTTAACATAACTGTAATATTCGTTAATATATTTCTGTACATGAAACAAATTACATTCTTCATCCTTTTCTCTCCTTTCTAATAATGTAAAATCTACTGTTGCGTCTGGTAGTAACCATGGTTTAACTACTGGTAAAGGTACAGTAGGACTAATATTTAATTCACTCACTCTTAGTTCTGTTGCCTTTTTTAGCACTGTCCACCCAAAACTTTTATTTTCCCTCCTCTCTTTTCCCCAGCATGGTTTTAGTGTTTCTAATGTTGGATGCTCTTGACTATGTCCTTTCAGATTTACCCAATAACTTATTGACAACTGGACTCTTCTCATTTCTAAAGATATTTCCCCCATTTTAATTTGTAGTACTGCAATTGGTGTAGATTTAATTGCACCTGTACATAATCTTAATACCTCATGTTGTATTTTGTCTAATTTTCTAAGAGTTGTCTCTGCTGCTGACCCATATACCACACAACCATAATCTAACACTGATCTAATCAACCCAATATAAATGGCCTTTAATGCTACCCTATCTGCTCCCCATTCACTACCTACTAAACACCTCATTATATTTATTATTTTCTTACACTTGTTCATTATTTTCTGAATATGTATTGTCCATGTAATTCTCTCATCAAACCAAATTCCTAAAAACTTAAAATGTTTCACTCTTTCCAGTTCTTGATTGTATAATTTTATTTTAATATCATCTCCGATTTTTTTCCTTGTAAAAAACATAATTTTTGTCTTATCGACTGAAAATTTAAAACCCCATTTATAAGACCATTTTTCTACTTTATTTATAACCTCCTGTATCTTCTTAACAATATATTCAATATTCCTTCCCCTTTTCCAAACTGCTCCATCATCAGCAAACAGTGACATTCCCAGCCCACTCACTATCTCTTCAAACACATCATTTATCATTATAGAAAACAATATTGGGCTTATTATACTTCCTTGAAGAGTTCCATTTTCAACTGTGAATTTTCCTGAAAAACTGTTCCCTATTTTAACTATTATTGTTCGCTGTACTAAAAATTCCTTAATCCATTTATGCATTTGTCCTTTTATACCTAACTTCCATAATTTAATTAATAATCCTTCTCTCCACATCATGTCGTATGCTTTTTCTATATCAAAGAAAACGGCCACTACACTCTCCCTATTTATTTGTGCTTTCCTAATTTCATGTTCAAGACACGCTACTGAATCCATTGTATTTCTCCCCCTCCTAAACCCACTCTTGTATTTAGAAATACATTTATTATTTTCTATGTAATACATTAATCTTTCATTCACCATTTTTTCCATAATTTTCCCAATGTTAGATGTTAAAGCAATTGGTCTGTAATTTCCTGGATTTGTCCAATCTTTTCCTGGTTTGTGTATAGGTATTATCATTGCTTCTTTCCATTTTTGTGGTATTTTTCCTTTTTCCCAAATTTTATTGTACATTCTTAATAAAACATCCTTGGATACCTCACTTAGATGACTTACCATTACGTAACATATTTGATCTATGCCTGGAGCTGATTTCTTGATTTTCCTCAGTACACGATTTAATTCTGTCTTCATAAATAACATGTTTAATTGGTTGCTGTTATCTTCCTCAATTTGTATTAGTTCTCTATACTGTTCTAATGTTCTTAACCTTCCTCTTTTCCCCTCTTCACAACTATTGTCAGATTTATGTATTTTGACAAAACTTTTAGCCAGCATTTCAGCTTTCTCCTCATCTCTAACAGCAGTTTTCCCTTCATGTCTCAATACTGGATATATAAATTCTTTCTTTATCCCACTCATTCTCTTTATCATTCCCCATACTTGGCTAACTTCTGTTTCCCTTCCTACCGTATTACAGAACTTCCTCCAATATTCCTTTTTAGTATTTTTTATAACTCTTCTTACATTTGCTTGTTCCCTTTTATAATCAATAAAATTCAGAAAATTATGATTCTTTTTTAATTTTTTAAAAGCTTTATTTCGCAGTTTGATTGCTTTACCACATTCGTTTGTCCACCATGGTACAATCTTCTTCTTTTTCTTATGCCCCTTCTTTGGAATAGCCTGATTTGCTGCATACAAAATAGCATTGCAAACATCGTTATTCACTTTGTCAACATCTTCACCAACTTCAATATTAATCATTTTTTGCTCACTTAAATATCTGAATATCTCCCAGTCAGCTTTTTCAAAACACCATCTTTCTGTTTCTCTAAAATTACCTTCTTCTGTACTTATCCTTATTTCAACTACTATAGGGTAATGGTCACTTCCTGTAGTTGATTCCCTAAACATATCCCATACGCATATTCCTGCTAGAGAACTTGAAACAAGCGTTAAGTCAATGGCTGTTTCTTTTCCTGTTCTTACATTAATCCTTGTACCTCTTCCGTCATTTAAACATACCATTTCTTTGATCTCCATTAATTCTTCGATCACTAAACCATTCCCATCGTCCCATATCGTGCTATGTGCATTAAAATCTCCACAGCATATAATTTTTCCTTCTAAATGTATCATTAATTCATCTAAACCTTCTATTGATAATTTTTTACATGGGTTATAAAAATTATTAATTTTAATAGTCTCTTTATTTATAAATACTTCTATTACTATTACTTCTAAATTTTTCCTTTTTCTAAAACCTTATATTGTATACCTTGTTTAACAAATATTATACATCCTCCCCCAATCTCTTCTTCTCTATCTCTACGTACATTCTCATATCCTTTAATACTAAATTCCAATACTGGCTTAAGCCAGGTTTCTTGAACGCATATTATATCTGGTTTATTCCTAATTCTCTGTATAAAACCTTTAAATTCTTGTCCGTTAGCTAATAGGCTTCTTGCATTCCACTGTACAATTTTCAGATTGGTTTATCTCCAGCTCCTCCTGTTCTACCCTCTGCTTCCAGTCTTTTATTAATTACCTCCCATGATATATTGTTTATTCCAAAAAACTTTTCAGCTCCTTTCACTATTATTTTTATTTTCTCGGTTTTGTGTTTGACTTGGTCAGTGCAGTTGATTACATAGGCAATGAACAAAATCAGCTTATCCAGTGTCAGTGTTGTTCTTTCTTCTACTTGATCATCCTCTTTTCTCACTATTTCTTTTGCTTTTTGTGTACTTTCACTTTTCCTTTATTCTTGGACCTTTTTCACTGCCTCTGCATAGCTTAGATTGTTTACAGCTCTCATTTGTTGAATTTCAACAGCTTTCTTCCTCACATCACATCCACTGTATGTTACCCTATGGTGACCCCCACAATTACAGCATTTATCTTGCTGCTCCTCCTCACAGTTTTCAAATCTGTGCTCACCTCCACATTTTGGGCATCTTTGCATCCCTCTGCACACCGCTGCTATATGTCCATATCTTTGACATCTATAACAGCGGAGTGGGGGAGGAACATAAGGCCTTACTTTAAAACTCATAAATCCAATTTTAATTCTGTCTGGAATCACGTTCTCTTGAAATTCCAAAAGAATTGATAGGCTATCAACTCTTTCCCCATTCATTGTTTTTTGCAACCTTCTCATTCTAATCACTTCACCTCCCGAAATACTTTGTTTGAGTTTTTCTAGATCTTCCTCAATTGGAATACCTGTTATCACTCCCTGTTTCGGTCGATTTTCACCCAAAATCTTTCTTTCATTCACTTTTTTCTTGCAGACATTATCCAATTTTAATGCTTTGTTTTTTTGATCCTCAGTTTTACAAATCAGTAGCAGGCTTCCATCTCTCAATATCCTTGCTGTATCCACTTCCCCTAACTTTTTCTTTAGCTCCTTTGATACCGCTATTGGGCTTAGATCCATTTGTTCATCCTCTCCTGAATTTAAGAATTATTTTATGTTCCTCTCTTACTATTTTTTTTCGAACAGCTCTATTTTCTTCATCCGAACTGCTTCCATCCAACGCCCTTTTACTAATGTTATTCCCCACATTCCCATCATGTTGAGCATTTCTTCTCCTTTCATGTCCTTTCCCACTACAACCTGAACTCCAGTCATCTAACTCCATTTCATCTTCATTAGTTATCCCCATAAATCACACAATCCAGTCACAAACCAGTTTATGTCAACCACCGCAATTTGCAAACACCGCACCAAACCTCCGATCTCGCCCGCGAAGTTCCACGTCATCCGCCGGAAACTGCAGTCACGAGCCCACTTCTTCCTGCCACTCTTTCTCTGATTCCGCTTCCGCTTTTACTGGAAACAATCCATTTCCTCTTTACTACGTCATTTATTTTTGTGGTCACGATTGGTGGGTTCAGGAAGATTGTGCGGTCCATTCAGAGACCGTCACAGTACAATACACTTCTTTAGTACCTACACTGGTTGATTTTCTTTATTGATAATTATTCATTTCTGGATATTAAATGTAACATGAGATGTTGAGATCACAATACAGACAAAATAATATTTTCATCTTCCTGTTAAAAGAAAGGTTTTATCTGAGAGATTTTCTAAAGCGGACACTATTGAAGTTAGAAAAAGATACCTGTCATTTGTTACCTAAAATGAAATTATTACATTTCAAAACAATTAATGACATTTATCCATGTAATGAATTTCTTAGATTAAGATTTAATTTAGACGTTAATTATTGTATATTCTGCTTGAAAGATATTGACTATCAGGAACATCTTTTAGTTGTTCTATTACTAAATCCTTTTGGGGCAGATTGTATGACTGGTTGATGAAAAATAATGTAATGCCTGCGTTTGACTATCACATTGTGAAATTTGGCATTTTTATGAAAAACAAAGAAATTTTATATACACAAATGTAGATTTGTTAAAGTTTCTTCCTGATTTAAAGCATTTAAAATAATTTCAACATTTTATATAAATCACAAACAGCACAGATAAATTATATGATTATGAATGTGTATGGGGAAAAAACAGCATGGAGTTTTGCTGAATATTTTTAATTTGTTAATAAAATAAAAGGATAACATTTATACAAATTATAACATAGAAACTTGCTAACAGTAACCTACACCTTTTGGTAAAGTACTAAAACAAATAAATAGGGGAAGAGTCAAATGAAAACAATGTAAGAAAATAGTCAATATATAAGTCAAATATATAAATAAACTAAATTAAGCAATGAATACACAGCAACCCAAAAGGTTTAAAGGAGCAATAGGAGATCTGGGACTTTAGCATTAATAGCATAAAGCACATGAACGTGCCGCAAATAGATGACGATAGACAACCTTAACACTAGATAATGTCATTCGTGATGTCATTCGTCATTTATAGTAATTCCAAATATAAAAACCTTTTTGAAAAACTATTATATCTAGCATGTTTTCAGTTGTGTATCAAGTAAAACTTCATAATATGCAATGTTTCATGCAATGATTACTGGTCTCTGCTGACAGTTCTATGGAGACACACACTTTGTCCAACATAAGCGGCTAAAATTTAGCAACAAAGCCATACTTGCGTACTATTTCAGACCAAATATTCAAAGTAGCATGGCAAAAAATATACGGACTGTGTCACAGGTTGTCATTGTTCAAAAATTGTGAATAAAAGTGTGAATAAAAAACCCACTTTACCTCAGTACAGCTAGCTAGGCATAGTGTTATTTACTCTTTTTTTATTAATCAACTTAAATAAAAATCTGAAAAAAGAGTGCTAAGAAAAGAAATATCCTGTCATCTTTTTACATTACACTTACATTACCTTTTCGCAGAGATGGGTTGCAGCTGGAAGGGCATTCACTGCGTGTAACATGCTGGATAAGTTGGTGGTTCATTCCGCTGTGGCGACCCCAGATTAATAAAGGAACTAATCCGAAAAGAAAATGAATGAATGACTTACATTACCAAGATAACGACTGACACCAACTTTTTTAATGACTGCTCACTGATCCTCACAGCACACACAGTAATGTGGGGCCCACTTGGGCTACATGGGTACTGAGTGGGCATGGGCTCAAAACAGGCATCTCATGTGGGGCCGACTTGGGTTCCCCAGCTAGAACCCACATGGGTAAATTCAGGTGGGCATCTCATGTGGGGCCCACTTGGGTTGCCCAGCTAGGACCCACATGTGTGAACCCAACTGGGCTTCCCGTGTGGTTCCCAATTGGGTAATGGGAAACTTAATGCATGGACAAAAAATAGGCTACATGTTCAATTCAATTCAATTCATCTTTATTTTTATAGCGCTTTTACAATGTAGATTGTGTCAAAGCAGCTTCACATGCATTATAAAAAAAGATTGAAACAGTGTCAGTCCAGTTTTTAGTGTTGAAGTTCAGTTTAGTTAATTTCATCGTGGTTAAATAATCACTGCTGAGAGTCCAAACACTGAATAGTAATCCATCGATGCGCAGCCCTACAAGTCCCGAACCATGCAAGCCAGAGGCGACAGCAGCGAGGAAAAAACTTCACCGATTTGCGAAAGTGAAGAATTAAAAAACCTCGAGAGAAACCAGGCTCAGTTGGGCACGACTATTTCTCCTATGGCCAGGCATCTTGTGCAGAGCTGCAGTCTATGGCGCCGGGGCTGGAGAACGCTGGACATCCATTATGGAGAGACCACAGGTGGGGTCACCTGCTGGCCATTCGGGAACAATGCGAGGACTCGTCTGTCACAGGGATCGACTTAACAGGCTAACATGAGCGCAGATGCTGTTCAAATTATGTCTTTTGGGGAGTGTTCCCGGCTCCGGTTGCCCTAAATAATGCAGACTAACAATCCTTTAGAGCAGGGGTGTCCAAACTACGGCCCGCGGGCCATCTGCGGCCCGCAATCAGTTTAGTGGCGGCCCGCGAGGCTTTTTATAAATATTAATAGAATCCGGCCCGATGTACAAAAATAAACGTAGTTCAATAAATAACCACCGGGTGTCGCTATCACGTGCCTTCAATTAGGCAGCATTTTCTGTTATGACATAAAACGAATCGACCAAACTGAGGGAAACATAATTGATAACCACGTTTTGGTGAGCCATGGCACAACCAAGAAAAAGTAAAATCAAAAGCACAACATCAGTGTTCACATTAACAGTGTTCACATTTATGGTGAGTAAAATATATATTATGATTTTAAAATGTAGAAAATAATTACATAATAATACCACGCACACACACATACATACATACACACACATATATATATATATATATATATATATTTATATATATATATATATGCGTGCCTGTGAAATTGTAAAATTTGGCCCACGACCACGTTTTGTTTTTTGCATCTGGCCCTCGGCCCAAAAACTTTGGACACCCCTGCTTTAGAGGATTTGGATTCCAAAGCATTTGTGTTTTATGTGTATGCTAATGCAAAGAGATGTGTCTTTAATCTAGTTTTAAACTGACAGAGTGTGTCTGCTTCCCAAACTGTGCTAGGAAGGCTGTTCCAGAGTTCAGGTGCCAGACAAGAAAAAGATCTACCACCTACAGTTGATTTTGATATTCTGGGAATAATCAATTGTCCAGAATTAATTGAGCGTAGCGGACGTGATGGGCTAAAATAAATCAGGAGCTCCCGCAAATACTGGGGAGCCAAGTCGTTCAGGGCTTTGTAGGTAGTAAGTAAGATTTTAAAATTTATACGATATCTAATAGGGAGCCAATGCAATGCTGAAAGAACTGGAGTAATATGATCATATTTCTTTGTTCTAGAAAGCACTCTAGCAGCTGCATTTTGAACTAGCTGAAG
>CAIGQQ010038221.1:4101626-4133043 GCA_903798035.1 Danio albolineatus
ATATATATTTATTTATGAATGTGGCAAGGTGAGTAATTTTGGGGTTTGGTCAGTGTGTGATTAGTAGACCAATGGAGTACAAGCAGCCAGACTATTTAAGGACATATTTTGACGGGTATGTGGTGTCCTGTTTATTTTGGGCTCTCTGCTTCCTGGCATCCCCCTTTCTTTGATGTGCTCCGTTTTGTTACCTGTTTGCATTAAGGGAAGGGCAAGATTACATTTTGTATTATTATGAAGGGCTTGAAACTGTGCTGACTCTGTGCTATCTCTAGTTAAAGTAGAGTGGTGCTGGCGGCGTCTGCTTCGTGGCAAGTTTGTGGCGAAGTTTTGCTTCACAGGTATGTGTGGAGATTGTATTGAACACGTCTACCCTGTTGGTTTGTGTATTTATTGTGTTGCACTTTTTCTAGTTGTAGAGACAAGTGGGTGCGTGAGTGTTAACCGGCACATTTGAGCCGTGATGCTTGTGTGAGTAACCATATAGCACAGTATGGGCTTTGTAATATTATGCACGACACCGACACTGTGCTTTCCAACTGAGAACTGCTTTATTATCCTAGCTGCAGCTGCTAACAACACAAGGAGCCAAAGTGCTTCTTAAAGAGCCAGTCCATGTGAAAATACATTACATCTCCCCTCTTCAGCAAAAACCAAACAAACTTAATCAATACATTTACAATACAGCTTATATAAATGTTAAACACTTGAATGAAAATTATTATTATTATTATTATTATTTTTTTGATAACACAAAACATTGAAGAAATCACTACCAAAGGAATTGGGACACCTTCTATGATAATTTAGTCCATTATGCATGTTACCATAACAATAAACAACAAGCATGATTTATTCTATCTAGGAAGAAGAGGTTTCCAGCACGTCACTTCCACTAGGTGTCTTAACCACACCTTTCCCTGACTATGAGCAGAGCCTGTTTCGCTGTGCTCCTGCAAAGATGCTGAACATTGCGACGGTATTACTTACCTCCAGAATCTACGACATAGGACCTTGGAGCGCAATGTTTTCTCACTACGACACCAGGAGACCACTTCAATTTCCAGGATATGGTTGCATCCTTACTTCATCTCCAGCATTCAGAGCGGCTCGAGGACCACTTGCTCTCTTGTGATCGTAGTAGAACTTTTGCGAGCCTTCACTTTCATCCAGTCGTAGTTTCACTTTAAAAGAGTCATAACCACTTGGTGATAGCAACTGCCGAGCAGCAGGCAGGTTGTTACGGGGCCTTCTGCCCATTAGCAGTTGTGCTGGTGACAAGCCTCCTGACTCAAGTGGTGTTGTTCTGTAGTCAAGTAGAGCAAGATGTTTGTCTGTAGCCTTGCGCCAGAGCCTCTTAATGGTCTGTGCTGCTCGTTCTGCTTCGCCATTGGAGTGTGGCGTCTGGGGTGATGCCATTTTATGGGCGACCCCATAGCTTTCTGAGGCTACTTCTTTGAATGGCAATTCAGGAGTTTCTGTTGGCTTAAGTGGCTCTCTGGGTAGCAGATTTTGGAAATCAGCACACTTACAACAATTCTTTACCATTTCCTCTATTTCGGCACTCATGCCTGGCCAGTATAGGATCTCACACGCTCTTTGCTTGCTTTTTACTATACCCAAGTGGGACTGGTGTATAATTTTTAGCAAATGATCTTGCAAAGAAGGTGGTATTACAATATGTAGAACCCTGTAGATCACGCCATCTACAATAGCAAGCTGACTTCCAGAGTCCCAATGCGGTTGGACTATCGAAGGTAGGTCCCGCCAGTGGTTTGGCCACCCCTGTTGAACCACTTGTTGCAGGGCGCTGAGTTCATTTTTTGAGCGCTCCTTGAGATCAGCGTACTTCTGTTTACTAACTGAGATGAAACTGAGCATAGAGATACACTCCAAGCCTTCAATTTCTGACTTTTTTCAGGTAGTTGAGCTCTAGACCATGTGTCTGGCAGCTCCATGTCTTTTCCCTGCCTGTATTTTACTGTCAGGTCATACCATTGCAGTCTAAGATGCATTCTTTGTAAGCATATGGGGGTAGAGAGGAGTGGCTTTTTCAAAATTTCTTCCAGAGGCTTGTCATTAAACACCGTGACATGGTTTCCAAAGATGAAATTGTGAAACTTTGTACAGGCGTGTTGAGAGCTATTGAGAGCATCTCCTTCTCAATTTGCGCATAGCACGTTTCTGTGTCTGTTAGTGATCGAGACGAGAAGGCAACTGGATGATCATCCTGCAGCAGAACAGCATCTAAATTTCAACAGACTTGGATGGATCAAAGAATTTTAGCACTGGAGACTGGGTGCATAATTCTTTTAACTTCTCAAAAGCTGTCCTCTGTGCTGGCTGCCATGCAAACTCCACATCAGTCTTCAACAGCTGACGCAGTGGTGCATCTACCTCACTAAGGTTTGGCAAGAACTTTGACAAGTATGTAACGAAACCTAGGAAGCGATGGACCCCGTCTTTGTTGTAGGTGGCATGGACTTAACAGCTTCTATTTTAGCTGGGTCTGCTTTTAGACCCTCAGCTCTTATTAGATGTCCTACATATTGCACAGATGATTGCTTGATGTAGCATTTATCAAAGTTGAGACTCAGATTGTAGCTTGTGGCTCTCTGTATTACTCTACAGAGAATCTCACTGTAGGGGTCCAAGCTACATTCATTCATTCATTCATTTTCTTAGTCCCTTTATTAATCCGGGGTCGCCACAGCGGAATGAACCGCCAACTTATCCGGCATTTGTTTTACGCAGCGGATGCCCTTCCAGCCACAACCCATCTCTGGGAAACACATCCATACATTCTCATTCGCACACATACACTATGGACAATTTAGCTTACCCAATTCACCTGTACCGCATGTCTTTGGACTGTGGGGGAAACCGGAGCACCCGGAGGAAACCCACGCAACCACGGGGAGAACTCCACACAGAAATGCCAACTGGCCCAACTGGGACCTGCCCCAACCGGGGATTGAACCAGCGACCTTCTTGCTGTGAGGCGAACGTGCTACTCACGCGCCACTGTGGCGCCCCCAAGCTACATTAAAAGACCAATCAGGGATTTATTAGCTCATTTCAGTGAATCGGATCTTGCGGATTCAAATCATTGATTTGACTCAATAGAGTCAGATTGAATCAGATTATAAGATTCACACTTTATCTACCATTTGTCCAGCAAATAGAAAACACTGTGTTTTACCAATCTTGTTTATAATATTTACGTGGCCAACGATAATAACATAACACAGTATTGGGTTAACTTTTAGCAAGGTAACAAAATCTACAGCTCGAGGCAATGACTTATAAGCACATAAACGAGAACACAGTTCTTACAAAATAAGAACAAAGATTTATTGAGCTACACTACGATACATGAAACTAACTACGTAATAAGCAAACAACAAACAAATGCACACACACATTCACACATACAGACAGAGGCAGGTCAGAATGAGTTGACAACAGTCCCAACTTAATTCCAGTACTTCTTACTAGATCTTAGAATCACACCTGAGAAACCACAAAAGCAGAGATTTAGCTTATATTTAACTGCTTAAGATCAATCAGCACCAGATCAGTTAGAAACAAAGTTAGTTCGTGTTACTTGCGCTTTGCTGAAGAAAATCTTGAGTTTCCCTTGCTGGCTTGGCCTTAGGAAGCACGTTGGTCCTGATTGGGTGGTGACTCGCTTCGGTGACGTATTTCGGTTTCACTCACTCTGACTGGCTGTTGTCTTGGGTTGCTGAGGTGACGGACTCTGATGAAAGTCGGTTTGTGGAAGTCCGTGCAGTTTCGGCTCTGCCAAAACTTGCATGGAAAGTTTGTGGTGACCCAATCGCGTGGTGGCGCGGTGTCCGTGCAGGGCGCGAGAGGGGGCAGAGAGCACAGCTAGCATGAGCAGCTAATGCAAAAAGCATAGATTTTACGGTTGCAGGGTGTTTTTAAGTGACCTAGTTTAGTCCATTCCTGTGGCTCCATCTTCCAATGAGCAGTGACCATGAAGGGCAGGTCCACGCCCCGTATCATGTAGTAAAGGTCAATGATTAACAGAGAATGCATGTTGGTTTTACGCGGCAAAATCTCTTGTAAGTTTGTAACTCTTATATCAAATGTTACAAGATGAATACTGTTTTGTACTACTAGCTTTTAATTTACATCACTGTATTGCGAATGTCACTAGCTTTCGTTTAGTACCAGACATCAAACATTTCAGACAAACACAGAAGTTTTATCTGTTATAAGGGTTAAAATAACACATTGATTAACCTGGTTGGTTGGAATACACACATCATATGAGGAAAACCTATAGCATATTAGTCAAAAGATGCATCTGCCTTTGTTTCGACATTTCAAGAGATTGTCTTCCATTTCATGTATGCATTAATATCCAGAGATCGTTGGTCTTTAGAAATTGTCCATCTGGCTGCAAACAGGATGCCCCACATGATCAGGGAGTCATTCAAAAGTCTCGTTAAAATTTTCCTGTTGAAAATTCCTGTGAAACCCCTTTGTTTAGAATTAATCATTAACAAAGTTAGCCGAAGAGTCTTTCGAACATCTTTGCACAAGCAATGCTCGAACCAGGGTCCTCTGTTATCGTGATTGTGTAAGCCCGGTGAGTTCCAACACTCATCATGCTCCTTTTCCATAGGAGCTGCTATCAGAGTGTTGTCCGTTATGCTTATCGCACCACTGATCCCTTCGAGCATTTCATCCATTATTCGTTGAAAAATCTCTGGCGAGCATTTCAAGCCAAAAGAAAGCCTCAGCCACCTGAACCTCCCAATAGGTGTGTTGAAAGTAGTCAGCAAAGACGATTCTTCATCCAATTCTATTTGTAAGAACCCAGATTTTGCATCCAAAACTGAGAAAACTTTGGCTCCTGGGATGGCAGAGACTACTTCTTCGATGGTGCGCATTGGGTAGTGCTCACGCTTTATGGCCTTGTTTAAATCACTTGGATCGATGCAAATTCTTATTTTGCCATTCCGAACAGCTGCTACTATCAAGCTTACCCACTCAGTTGGTTGACTGACTTTGGTGATATATCCATTTTCGACCATTTCTTGTAATTTCTCTATTATTTTCTTTTTTAGCGCAGCTGGCGGACTGGATGAACTACACGTTTCGCATTTGGCTTCATCTTGATCGTATATTTGCCTTGCAAAGTTCCTGTAGTGTTCACTAACTCTGGATAATCATCTAGTCCTGCTGGCATATTCTGAGATTTCAGTGCATAACTGGAGCATTTTTCTTTGATTTGATTTGTTATTTGTAATGCATCCAGCCTAATGACCATGCCTAATGCTTCAGCTGTTTCGCCACTCAGCACATTTTCTTAAGAGATATCTACAAGCTCAAATTCTGCATTTACAGTAGTACTTTTGTGTTTAATCCTAAGATTAACTGCTGCTACTGGTTTTGGTTTGTGATTAGAATATGACTGCAGCACTCGCTGTGAACGTTTAAGCTATCCAGTGTGACAAAGTGCCTGATAGTTACTCAATGCCAGTGTATTACACTTTGCACCAGTATCAACTCTGAATGGCACTTTCTGTGACAGAATCTCAATGTCTGCTATCCATTTGTCATTACTCGCATCATTTGTACTTGTCAAATGAATGCTGAAATTTTCTCCTCTTTTGTGTCTGTCTGCTCTTCAAAGCTGACTGTGTTGATTGTTCTTTTGCGACAAACTGCCCCCCAGTGGTTAGGTTTGTGAAAATATGAACAGACAGAGCCTTTTGCTGGGCATTTTCCATGGTTCCACTTATGCTGTGGGTCTTTCCACAACATAAGCACTTTTTTGGTCGGTTTAACGTTGCATACTTTTCTCTCTGAAAGCTTTTTGTTTGATCTTTCTGATCTTTCTTTTTTGTTAGCCATCTGATATTTTGCTTTCGCTTGCACCACTCGCACGTGAAAGTCTTCTCTAACAATTTGAATCTGTTTCTGTGAAAGTTTTAACTGTTGCGCACTTTCAATCGCTTTCGGCAGCGTCAAATCTTCACCCTTGTCTAGTAGTCTTTCCTGAACGCGTTTCTCTTTAACGCCAGCGATTATTGTTTTGATAAGCATGTCATCTGGATTGGAATACTCGCAATCCATTAGTTTTAGCCGTAAATACTTCACAAAGTGATCGAAACTCTCAGTAAAATGGTGTCTGGCTATCCTTTTATACTTTCTCAGCCTTATGTAGCTGGCGAATTTGTCCAGACCTTTAAACGGATCATTTATCTCACCTTCCATCCAATTTAGCGTCTTGTAAGTTTCCCGGCCTTGTTCGCCGATCCATGTACCCAGCCAGCCTGCGTGCTGATTGCTCCGATAGTGGGCCTTCAAAAACAAACGTTACGTGGCTCCGAAATATCTCAAATTCCTGGTACAAATCCAGGACGACCCAGTGGATTTTGGGGTAATCAAACTGCGAGGATGCCATTCTGCTCAATCGGCAGGTACTAAACTTCTGACACCATGTAATATTATGCACGACACCGACACAGTGCTTTCCCACTGAGAACTGCTTTATTATCCTAGCTGTGGCTGCTAACAACACAAGATGGGGAGGAGCTTCGACCACCGTTCCGAAGTGCTTCTTAAAGAGCCAGTCCATGCGAAAATCCATTACAGGCTTTAGCCGACCCGACATGCAAGTACGTCTTTTCTTACGTCCGCAAATGATGTGCGATCGTTGTAATTTTAGTGTCTTATCTTGTTAAACCATAAAGGGGAAGCGGAATATTGTGATCCTTATGATGATCCTGGCTTGAAGACTCTACCTGTGACTCTACGCTGCTGTTTTGCTTTCCTTTTTGTTTTGCTTTCTCTTTCGTTTTGCTTTCATTTTGCCCTTACTGATTTTGTTTTTGGCCCATTGATCATTTATTGGTTTATTTGCAAACAATTTTGTTTACGGGCCGTGAATTGTTTTAGTGTGAGTCATGTGCAAACCGGCCTGGTTTCCGTGAAGCAATTGTATTGGCTAGGTGTGCATGAGTGTTTGTTTATTTTTATATTCTATCTTGATGGTCCATTTAATGTATCATGTATTATGATGTTTTGTTGAAGAGTTTATTATTGTTTATTTTGCTGGTGCTCTTTTTGAGCTCTGTGATTTGCTTGGCACTTTGTGCAGTGAAACCAATATCCTGAAGTAATCACATTCTGTCTGGTAAAATGATTTATTATTATTATCAATATTATTATTATTATTTACTGTAAATTTAAGTTTCTTATTTTGATTTACTGTGTGAATTTGTTTTTCTTTTCTCAGGAGCCATTTTAGCAGGGAGGCCAGCTGCTGCTTTTCGGTTGTGTTTCACAGGGGGCTGTGTGAAGTGATGTGTGCTTGCATTGGTTGACATAGGTTGAAATTTAAGTGGGTTAACTTACCATTTAGAGTTGCAGCTGGACTACTCTGCTCCCACTACACCTGGCTGGGAAGTGAAATTGTGGTTTTATTGATTTTTGTTCTTAAACAAAACTGTCACGATCACCAGCGATCTCCACTGTCAGAGATCGCTGGTTCACACACACTTCTGTGAACTACAAATAAGCCATGTTAAGGACTACATTTCCAGCCATGCAGCACACACACACTCCTGTTCCATAACACGACTGATTGCGCACACTCACCACCGGAGGACTGTCTGAAACTGATTACACACACTACATAAGCAGCACATACACTCAGTCATTGCTGAGTATTGTTTGCTGTTAGTGACCTTACAACGCGTTTTCTTTGTGCCTGTTTTTCTGTGTTTTTGATCCTTGCCTTGATATCTGTTATCCTTGCCTGCCGCCAGCCTTATCGACTTTTCGCATGTTTACGACTATGATCCTGATTACCTGTATGATTCTGTTTGCCCCAGATGACCGCTGCTATACTGACTTCAATAAATATCTGCAATTGGATCCTCGCCTCCGTTGTCATCGTCACACCACTGTAACAAAAGCATATTTTTGTTCTGTTCCTCCTGTCTCACTCCATCTATTCCTTGCCTTCAACGTGGTAGAACTGTGAGTCCTAACTGGGTGTATTTCCCTGGCTTCCCACCAGGGTGGTGTAGTCGGATTAACTAGTTTCTGAGGCTTGAGGGTAGTGCCATATATATATATATATATATATATATATATATATATATATATATAAGCGAAGCTGGGAACACTTGCCGAAAGACTATATCTATCTGTAACGCCACGCCAGCAGAGGGAGCCCTCGCCCGACTACTGACTCAGCTCCGCTCCCTCTGCGCTCACTTCCTGTTTGCTGAGTATTTCAGGAAGTGCTCAGACCATGCTTCCTTGTGAAGTATTGCCAGTTTACCTGCCTTACCAAGCGTTGTTCCAAGTGACTCTCATGACTGCCTTCCTGTGTTTGACCTTGCCTGCCTTGATCACGTACGTTCTCTGTCTTTGCCCTCTTGTACTGTTTTGGACTGCTCATTGTGATATTGAAGCTCTGCCTGCACACTTACTACGTCTTCCGGATTATCCCCTGTGTATATTGTTTGATCCTGACTGCTTACCCGTTGCCGACCATTTGCTTGTTTACTCGTTGATGTCACATCCTAACTTATCCTAACAATAAACCTCTGCAAATGGAATCTAACTTTGCCTCAGCCTCCACATTACAGAATACTTCGCCTACCATGAATCCAGCAGAGGCTCCAAACCTGCAAGCCACCATCGCTTATCAAGGGGAATTGTTGAAAGACTATCAGTAACAGTTAGGACAACTACAAGCCATCAACAAACATCTAACCCATTATATCCGGTCACTACCCTCCACTACTGAGAAAACGGTAAGCTTTGCTCTTCCCGATACATTTGATGGCAATGCTGATCAATGTAAAGGCTTTATACGACAAGTCAAGATTTATGTTGAGCATCAGGGAGAGAAATTTAATTCTGAAGAAAAGAAGTGTGCGTTTGTGTTGACCCTACTGACGGGAAGAGCGATTGACTGGGCTGCAGCTGTATGGGAAACAGATGCTCTAATTAAACTAACTTAACAGCGGTGATTGATTCAGGAGCTGCCCTGAATCTCATAAGTAAGAACATCGTTGAAAATCATCATCTTCCTACCCAAGCTTGCGTTCCTCCCATGAAGATAAAATCAATAGATGATAAATTGATCGGAGATGGAGTAACTCGTCAAACACACACCCTTATCCTCAGGATAGGAACACTTCATCAAGAATCCATATCCTTTTTTGTTATTGACTCGCCCAAGTATGAGATAATCCTAGGATACCCATGGTTACAAACTCACAACCCTGCACTGTCATGGCAATTAGGAGAATTAACTCACTGGTCTACATTTTGTTTCGAACACTGCATCCAAGCTAAGCCGCAACCATGTCTGACGACCAGTGTAGAGAGCCCTGAACTCCACAAGAAGATTGCCATTCCAGAAGTTTACCATGATTTGTCAGAAGTGTTTAGTAAAACGAAGGCTACCCAACTTCCTCCACATCGTCCCTGGGACTGTGCAATCGAGTTACTACCCAACACTATACCACCCAAGAATCGAGTATTCCCACTCTCTCTCAAAGAAAGCCAAGCCATGGATTAATACATTGACGAAGCTTTGGACTCGGGTCTTATTCGTCCATCCACATCACCAGCAGCAGCGGAATTCTTCTTTGTGGAGAAGAAAGATGGAGGTCTTCGACCATGTATAGATTATCGAGGTTTGAACAACATCACAGTCAAATTCAGATATCCTCTCCTATTAGTCCCCTCTGCCCTGGAACAACTACGTGAAGCCAACATCTACACTAAACTGGATCTGAGGAGTGCTTATAATTTAATACGAATCCGAGTAGGGGACGAATGGAAGACTGCATTTATCACCACTAGGGGGGACTATGAATACCAGGCCATGGCCTACGGACTGGCAAACGCTCCGGCTGTCTTCCAGTCGTTTATTAATGAAATTTTCAAAGATATTCTAGACAAGTACGTGATCGCTTATATTGACAATATTTTGATTTATTCCAAGAATGAAAATGACCATGTAAATCATGTCAGGACTGTACTCAAGAGACTACTGGATAACCAACTGTATGTCAAGGCAGAAAAATGCAAATTCCATGTCAAGCAAACGTCATTTCTGGGTTATCACATCAGTCACCATGGAGTCAAGATGGACGAGTTCAAGGTCCAAGCAGTCACAGAATGGCCCATACCCACTACTATCAGGGAGCTTCAACGTTTTCTGGGGTTTGCAAACTTTTACAGGAGGTTCATAAGAAACTACAGCATGATCGCTTCACCGTTAACATTTTTACTGAAAGGCAAACCCCATAAGCTCAGATGGTCGGAAGAAGCTAACCTAGCGTTCACAGAACTTAAGAAACGATTCACCACAGCCCCCATTCTCAAACACCCCAATCCTAACCTACCTTTCATTCTTGAGGTAGATGCCTCAGACCTAGGCATCGGGGCAGTACTGTCACAGAGGCACGGAACACCAGGAAAACTGCACCCTTGTGCTTTTTATTCCCGGAAGCTCACTTCAGCAGAACATAATTATGATGTGGGGAATAAAGAGTTACTTTAAATGAAGGAGGCTATCTCAGAATGGAGGCACTGGCTAGAGGGAGCGATTCACCCATTTCAAGTCATTACGGATCACAAGAACTTGGAATACATCAAGTGTGCAAAACGCCTAAACCCCAGACAAGCCCGATGGGCCCTATTCTTTACCAGGTTCCAATTCACAGTCACCTATAGACCCGGAAGTAAGAACAGTAAGGCTGATGCTCTGTCCAGACATCACGATGCCCCCAATGACAACCGTCATGACCAAGAAACAATTCTTCCCCCCACAGTAATCATTGCTCCAGTGGCTTGGGATATTATGGAGGAAATCCAAAGGGAGCAACGTAACGAAGTTCCACCTCCTCAGTGTCCAGCCAACAAACATTATGTATCAGTCAACTTACGTCAACGTGTAATGCAATGGGTTCATACGTCTACAAGTGCAGGTCATCCAGGTATCTCGAGAACTATTCATCTGGTCCAGAACTCATTTTGGTGGCCCCAAATAAGTAAAGATATCACAATGTACGTAAAGTCATGCCAAGTCTGCGCCCAGTCAAAAACCCCCAAGGAACTACCTCCTGGACTTCTCAAACCACTTCCCATTCCTCAAAGACCATGCTCACACCTATCTATAGATTTCATCACTGACTTTCATCACTGACCCCCATCCAATAATTTCACCACCATCCTTGTAATCATCGATCGCTTCTCCAAATCATGCCGTCTAGTCCCGTTACCCAGTCTACACTCTAAAAAAAAAAGGTTCCTTGAGGTTCTATATAGAACCCTGGGGTTCTATACTTGGCCAGTAGAACCTTTTACCCAAAAAATGGTTCTATTTAGAACCCTTTGAGTGCAAAGAACCTTTTTGATTAAAATGGTTCTATAATTTATGATTTATAACATACTTATATAGTAAAGATTATAAACTAATTATAAGCTATAACACAGAGAGACAAAGCTTTTCGAGTAAAAACCTAATAAAATGACCGCTATGGTCAAAAACCTAATCAATGTATGATAGGATTTTTTTCATGCAGGTTTGTACATTACCATATAACTAATATTTATATATGCTTAAAATTTAACATTTATTATGAATTATTTTGTGAAATAAATAAAATAATCAGTTTATTTAGACTGTTCAGTGTGTTGTTATAGTTTAATAATTTATTTTAAACTAATAATCGTGATAACTTCACTCTTAAAAATGATGTGTTAAAAATGTACACAAAATATGTGTTAAACGGTTTGTAACACATCTTGTGTTGCTACAGACACATTGTGTGTTAATATTGTGCTTAGCTGTTTACACAATGGCTGTGTTAAACCAAAATCCCTTTCTATAGTGTTTGGTTTTACTACATTTAAGCAGTACACATACTGTATAAAATGCACATTTATTTTACCTGTAGTCAAAGGGCGATGTCTACTGTATTTATGTAATTTAATTATCATGTTGGCAATATAAAATAAGTATTTGAGTATACCTGGGTAAAATGTACGCGCTGTGAACGTGCGCGCGCGCTAATGGTGCATTCACACCAGACGCGGAAGACGCGTCAAGCGCGAGTCATTTACATGTTAAGTCAATGCAGAGGCGCGAATAGGCATGCTGCGGCGCGATACGCGTGAATGGCGCGGCGCGAATGACGCGAATTGCGCGAATGGCGCCGCGTGAATTGAGCGTTTTGCGCGTTTGACGCGTTTAACGCGCAATTCGCGCGCATCGCTTCAGTTTGAAAATCTGAACTTCAGCGGACTTTCGCGCCGCGTTAACCAATCAGGAGCTTGCTCTTGTGGGGGTGTGATTATGACGTAGCGCCTGTTGAGGGTGTCCTGGGGAAATCCTTCTGCCGACACCGAAAACAGTTCATCATACTGGGCTTGGTTCAGTCAGAAGCACCGCTGAAAGCTTCCATCATCCAGGTTCAGTGTCTGGAGGAGTTTATGAGCTCACAGAGCTCGGTGCACCTCTGAATCAATCTAATGGACTCTATATTGGAATCTATACAACTCCAAACGAATCAACGCTGTTTTTTAGCCTTCATAAAGCACATTAACAGTTATTCTCTCTATAAAACCCCTGTTAGCCATTTAACAATCAAGCTACAGTCACCCACAGACAGAAGCCCTGCCCATCAGGCGAATCCGCGTCTTTTCTCAAGTCAGTTTGACGCACGAATGAAGCGGATTTGACGCGCGAATGAAGCGGATTTGTACTCGCGAATGAAGCGAGTAATCTCAAATGTTCACGCGTCTATTTACGCGCGAATAGCGCGATTTTGCCGTGCGTGCCGCGTCTGGTGTGAATTCGGCATTAGTGCATGCGCAGTGACGTTCATTTTCAACCATCGCTCCCACCACGGCCCTGTCGGATATGAAGCTCTCTGCCTCAGGTGGGTGAAATTAATTACAATTCGTCTACAAAAGTCAATATTTTTTCCACATTGCTTAAGAATGTTTTGTGTTTGTTGTCCTAGAAGTTGTTTTTTCTACTATGTTGTCTGTGTATCGTACTACACGGGTGACCTATTAACTCTGTCGCAAGCTAAGTTAACAGCGATTTTTGTAAACTTGTGTTTGCAGAATTGTTAATAACACGTATCAAGCGGAAGACTTAGCATAGGTTTGTTGTGATTTCGGTAGGAAAGTTAGCGTCACTTTATAATTGATGTGAACGTGAATGTTTTGTATTCGACAGCGCTAACGTAAAGCCTCGGCATCTCTGAACTCGAGGTAACGTTATCTCACGCCGGAGACATTCTATAACGTTATGTAATAATAACGCTATTTAATGATGATGCCCTTTGACTGTAATTTGTATATCAGCCCCGAGACTTGAGGTTAGCTGGGTGCTGCGGACAGACAACAAATGGCGCCTTGGTGTGAGCAAATTCATAAAAAAAATGTCTAAATATGAAAACCTTTATTATAATCAACCTTGCGCGCCATTTTGGGCCACCCGTCTAGTCACATACTATTCAAAATATGCTTTGTATTGTTGTACACTGTTACATGTATTTGTTTTTTCACTGTGCTGTGTATATATGGATTTCTTTCTCTTTTACTTAGATAAAGGATGTCGAGGAACAAATTACAGTTACTCTAACACTTCTACACCGAGCTCTTGCAACTGCTCATAGACGGAAAGGAAACATGGAGAAAACTATTCACAGTTGGCATGGAGCATGACAAATTTTAAATATAATATATTACAAGCAACATCCCTGATTCATCAGAAAGAAGTGTGCATTCATTATGGGTAAATGAATAATGTCTTTCACTTTTAATATTATATAATAGTAAATATTTAAATAAATAAAATGTTTTTGTCATTTCTTAATGTCATTGAACAGATGAAACTCAGACTGGCACCACAAATAGATTGCTGACACTGCTTGAAGAAAATACAATCCTGAGAGAACACGAAGAGACAAAGATGCTGTCTATTTCCTTAAGAAAGGTTATTGATAAAGTTGCTGTCAATGACCTCGTAAAGAAACATGTGAGTATGTTTTTTTTAAGTCAATGTAAGCTGTATTTGTTTGCAAATTAATTACATTAATTTAAATAAGTTATACATTTAAAGAAATGACACATTTAACAAAAATATTTTAAATAAATTTAACAACAGTCTATAGTGGTATCAGTGTTTATTTTATGTTTGTCAATTTGTAAGAGCCATTTGCAACTATTTTTTTTATATAACTTTTTTTTTCAGCTATCCATCGGGTACAGAAAAGCTGGCACTAACAAAGGAAACTGTGTCATTGTTGTCCTCGTTAAGGATTCAGGAGCCAATTGGTGATAATGAGGAACATGTAAGGATGTTTTTACATTATAAATGCAATGTGTATATAAGCTGCTCAAGTGTACTTGACATTAACTTATTTTTGTTTTTGCATCACTAATGTCAGGAGCATTTTTTTGATGGGCCATCACCTACTCATGTACAGTTTGAAATGTTGTCACACAGTGGACACTTCGCTAAGTCCAGATGAAACTGTGCTAAGTGAGTGGTTTACTCTGATTAAGTGGATGCAACCATCACCAGAAAATTCATCAATAAATTGGTAATAGAGATGCTCAACTAAAACAGAACTTTACACTGACATTTGTTTTATAATTGTAACATTAATATGTCTTTGTTATTGTTTTTTTTTAGACATTGAATTTTCCAAGCTTGCAGATGGGAAAGAGGATTTGTCTATCCGGAAACGGGAAAGGAACATAATTCCAAATCTCAAGGGAATAGTGTCCTTGGAGAGGAAAAATGACATCAGATACTTGCTGGAGAAGTCTGACAATCAGCATGATGGTATGGACTTCAGCCAAAATGTCTGTTGCCTGTGCACACCTTTGTAAACATAGTTTAAACAAGAAAACTTAATGTAAATTTAAATTTTCAATTTATGATAAAGTAATTATTACAAATACATATTAATTCATTTTAATAAATTTAATTCTTATTTTGCATGTGACCTGCATCTTCACTTCTTCAAGATGAGCTGTGTTACTTTATGCTGAAGATCCTCATTCATCTTCTTTCACCCACGGCATCTGGGAGAACTGTTGCTAGAAGTAAGTGCTGTGTGAAATCTGCTGTACTGTATCATACCTATGGTATGGTTTTTACTGTGTTAGCTTGTGATAAACAAAATTGTTTCTAATGCAGCAACATTTTCTAATGGTTTTCATTGTTTCATTTCTAAAGGCTGGTACCAATGTTCTATCTTTGCTCACTGAATCCATGAAGGGGACCCTGAAGTCAGCTCAGCCACAGTTTGTTTCCATCAGTTCTTTAGGACATGGATGCCGGTATGTAATTGTCAAAGAATGACTCTTTTGCCTCTCTTCCTAATGTTGAAACCATGACCTCTGCTGTGGACAAACTTTTTACATTTTCTGGCTATGTAATTTTCAGTATCTATCCTCTGTTGTTGTTTTTTTTTGAGTATGTGACCTATCTTTGACCCAGTCCCCCTGCAAATGATCAAATTATTTCTTAATTGATGGGTAAACTGCGGTCTCTCACCTAAATGAAATAAGCATGCATAAGTGACTAACATGTTTTTAAAAGGATTTTGTCGAAACATTGGAGTTAATTTGATATTTAAGGGAAGTACATGCAATCTGATAGTCGCAACACTTGAGAATAAGTTTGATAATTAATATGTTGATGGCAAGTTCAGTTCAATACATTTTATGTCAAAGTAAGATTAATTCTGTGATATAAATTCATATTTACACACTCTAAAAGGCTGTCTTCCTACCTCAGATTGTGATCGACCTGGAATGCGACACCAGATACTCATAAGTCAAGAACCGAATGAACACCCTTTTCCAGAGCACAGATTATGGAGGGGTTAGCAGAACTAATGGAGCAGTTTTTTTCTTCTTGGAGTGCCACAGCTTGTGAGTAAACACTGTTACATTGTGTGCCAAATCGTTTTGAGTTCAATTTTAATGAACAAGTTTAATGAACTTGTATTGCTGAAAATGTGTTATTTGGAAACTTACACATGAAGTAAACAAAATGTTTTTTTGCATTTAGGATGCTGAAAACTTGGTGAAGAACACAGAAACATCATTAAAACAAATGGCCCAAAAAAGGGAAGGAAAGAAGGAAGTGCTCCATGACAGTCTCATTGGACCAGCAGAGGAAACTGCAGAAGGTAACTACTCCCTATATTACACCCCATATCCTACAAACACACTCACACACACTTTAATTTTATTGAATAAAACTGTAATTCTATTTGATGACATGTTAATTGGTTAAAAGTACTCAACATTAAAATATTGTTTTACAGAAATCCAAAGGTCCTACACCAACCAGGATTCAACAGCTCTCCTGATTCCAGGCTTGACGTGTCAGTATTACATTGGACAACACTCACTCGCTACCCTTCGACTTCCTCATTTATCAGAGGCACCACAGTGGAGTGAATCACCAATTCATCTGCCCTTTCCAGCCACAACCCAGCACTTGGAAACACCCATATTCTCTTACACCTACACACATTCACTCACTATGGCCAATTCACCTATACCGTACATATGCTTTTGGACTGTGGGGTCCACCGAAGCACCCAGAAGAAACCCACAAGAAAACTGGGAGAACTTGGAAACTCCACACAGAAAATGCCAACTGGCCCAGTCGGAACTCGAACCAGTGACCTGCTTGCTGTGAGGTTAAACATTATGTATAAAAATGGATGTTGTGATGACCAATACATGCAGGTACCATCCACTTTTGATTGTTTGTGTATTGTTTCCATCTGCATTGTGATATATTTCTCTTCCGTTTTGAGATGTGTGAAAGTTAAGTACTGTATTTGCTCAAACAGTAAAAAAGCTTATAAAAGTGAAATCATTACAATTACGTTGTTGAATGCCATTAAACTGTTAGGGTAGATCTGCTGTCCAATGCAAAGTATGCAGAGGTGCAATTTTAAGTATTATTTAAAAAATATTTTGTATAATGGATTGAATAAATTTAAACAATTTGAATTGTCTGGACTGGTTTTATTTTTTTTTATTCATTAATAAGTAGCAATAATTCATTAATAAAAAGAACCCATAAATGGTTCTAAATAGAACCATCTAACTTTAATTCAAAGAACCATTTGGGGTTCTATTTAATGAACCTTTAAAATGGTTCTATATAGAACCTTTTTGGGGTTCCATATATGAAGCGCTTGATAGAACCATTTTTGGTTCTATATAGAACCGTTTGTTTTAAAAGTGTACCCACAGCCATGGAAACCGCCCAAGCTCTGTTCCACCACGTATTCAGAACATGAATACTGGACTACACAGTTTACATCACAGGTATGGAGAGCTTTTTGTCGAAAACGATATCAATGTGAGCCTTACTTCTGGATATCATCCACAAGCCAATGGCCAAGTCGAACGCCTCAACCAGGAAATTGGCAGATACCTAAGGACATACTGCAGCAGGGAACAACATCGCTGGTCTGAGTTTCTCCCATGGGCTGAATATGCACAAAACTCATTGACACATTCTTCAACAGGACTTACCCCCTTCCAGTGTGTCTTAGGATTCCAGCCTCCCTTGTTCCCGTGGTCTGGTGAACCTTCTGCCGTCCCTGCAGTGGATGAGTGGTTTCGTCGTAGTGAGAGGGTGTGGGACTGTACTCATGTCCGTCTCCAGCGGGCCATGAGAACACAGGAGTTCCAGGCCAATCACCGACGTTGTCCACACCCTCCCTACCAACCGGGACAGCGGGTCTGACTCTCGACAAAGGACATCAAGCTACGGCTACCGTGCAGGAAGCTCAGTCCAAGGTATGTGGGTCCCTTTAAGATTATTAATCTTACCAGCTAGAGCTTCCTGCTAATTACCGCATTTCTCCTTTATTTCATGTATCCCTGCTCACACCGGTCCACCCGGAGGCTGGCCCTGGTCAGGAGGCCCCAGAACCACCCTCGCCATTGGACATTGATGGAAACCCGGCGTACCGGGTTAATGTGTTGCTGGACTCAAGAAGGAGAGGGGGCCAGCTCCAATATCTGGTGGACTGGGAAGGATACGGACTGGAGGAAAGATCATGGATACCTGCTAAGGGCATTTTGGACCCTTCTCTCATCGAGGAGTTTCATCGAGCCAGGCCCGACCGTCCAGCACCTAGACCACAGGGGCGTGGTCGGTTCTGTAATGCCACGCCAGCAGAGGAAGCCCTTGCCCGACTACTGACTCAGCTCTGCTCCCTCTGCGCCCACTTCCTGTTTGCTGAGTATTTCAGGAAGAGCTCAGACCATGCTTCCTGGCGAAGTATTGCCAGTTTACCTGCCTTACCAAGCGTTGTTCCAAGTGACTCTCATGACTGCTTTCCTGTGTTTGACCTTGCCTGCCTTGATCACGTACGTTCTCTGTCTTTGCCCTCTAGTACTGTTTTGGACTGCTCATTGTGATATTGAAGCTCTGCCTGCACACTTACTACGTCTTCTGGATTATCCCCTGTGTATATTATTTGATCCTGACTGCTTACCGTTGCCGACCATTTGCTTGTTTACTCGTTGATGTCTCTGCCTTATCCTAACAATAAACCTCTGCAAATGGAATCTAACTTTGCCTCAGCCTCCACATTACACTATCTAAAGACTAATTGAACTATATCTATCTTATGTTAGTCTGTTTTTCCTTATCTCAAAGTCTGCACAACCCTGGAATGGCCTGTATCATGAGCATATCATGGTCGTGGAGGAGTAGAGAACATGAGACAGGTTCTTGAAAGATGCCAGTGACAGACGAGTCTCTACATTGATCCCGTGGGCTAGCCTGAACCTCCGACGGTGACCTACTCACACCTGCAGCTTCTCCACGATGGACGTCCAGTGTTCACCAACCTCCAGCACCTAGACTGCAGCCCTGCACAGGAAGTCTGGCCAGAGGAGAAATAGTTGTGCCCAAATGAGCCTGGTTTCTCTCAAGTTTTTTTCCTTTGCTTTCGTCAATCAGTGAAGTTTGTTTCTCACTGCTGTCGTCACTGGCTCGCTTGGATTAGGACGTGTGGAGTTGCACATTGATGGATTTGCTCTGTTTGGGCTTTCAGCAGTGACATTTACATTACACTGAACTAAACAGAACTGTAACTCTGAAAACTGGGCCAACACAGTTTTAATTTACTAGAACTTCTATGTTAAGCTGCTTTGACACATTCCACATAAAGTGAGGTCAGGTAAGCAGTGGTCAACACAGGAGCAAACAGATGTATACAGGCAATGCAGAATCGTAGTCAATCGTGACAGGCAAAAGGTCAGAAGACTGGCAGCAGGCAGGGATAAACAGGACAACAAGGCTAGGATCAAACACAGAAAAACAAACAATACAAAGGAAATGCATTGTAATGTCACAAAATGTAAACAAGACTCAGCACAAGATCTGCACAGGCTGGATCGCTGGTGATCGTGACAGATGCCTTGAATTAAAAGGACCACTGGGAGAGTGATAACGGAAGACTGAGGAGCTACACTGATTGCTCTGTCTTGTTTTGATTTGGAACTCTTCTGTTCAAGAGGTTATTATTGTTAAATACTGCATTTTTAATAATTGAAAGAATGAGCTACTGGTCTTTCTTCATTGAAGCAATGCATTTATCATTTTACTGTACTCTAGTGGGTTAAATTTGAAGTGTTTATAGGGATTTACAGTAAAATAAGGTAACCCAAACAAATAAGTATGTTAGCCCATATGTAACTGATATAAAGCCTATAAAAGACCTGCATAAAACCAACCTGGTGTTACGGTTGGAGTGACGATGACAACGGTGTGAGGATCCAAATGCAGATTTAATTATTAAAGTCAGTATAGCAGTGGTCATAACCGCGTTCATGTTATATAAGATAATGTTTCTAGAACATTAATATTTTATAACAGCAAACTCAGTAGATTAACTCAATAACATGCAGAAACTCAAAACGTAAGAGACTTTAAATCAAGTTCAAATAACGTTAGATCAATGTAGAGATCGGCTAACATTAGTTTAGTCTTCCTAATTATTATTACAAACCCATAAAGAGAATTACTGCTAGATAACGATCACCTGCATTTCCCCCGTCATGGCTAGGCGTGTATCAGCGAACTAATAAAGCCCGATAAAGCCCTGACCTTGCCGAATAAACAGTGCTCCATCAGATTCTGTAGGTCAGACAGTGTAGTTTACTGCTGAACTCATTTTATCATGGTAAAGTAACACAGAAATGGAATAATGACACTTCAATCTCCTCCCGAGGCTCCGACGGTGTGCTTTGAGAAGCTGTCAATCAGAACTGTCAATCACGATGACACGCCCAGCATTAAATTACTGGCTAAAACCCACTCTTTACAAAAATGAAGATCTGCACCTATACCAGCATTATAACTTTTTTTGCAAGCAAATGTGATAGGATACAGGTTAATATCCACAGCTGTATGGATATCTGTTATGTAAATGTACAAAACAAACCTGATTTAACGTCAACAAACCGAGATTGAAGCGTCTTCTTTTAATAATTGTCCTGACACTCGGCTCTGGTGATGAAGTAAAGCTGAAGTAAATCGCTGTAGTTCATCACAAACATGCACTGTTTTAAAACATTTTAAACTTGTAAAACTCACTCTTGATCACATTTGATGATGATTGATGACATTAGCGAACTGATCAGACCTTTTATTCACGGTTGCTTTGAGCACGTCCTGTCTTGTTGATATGAATATACGCATTACTACGGAGACATGTAAATATGTAGCTGTCAATCAATTTGGTGGGCGGGGGGACCGCACTCCTATGTCAAGTTGTGGTCTGTCTCAAAACCACTCCAATTGGTCCACCGATTTTATGCTGTTAAATTGAAGGAAAAAAAAGGACTGGGTGAGTTTATATCACCCCAATATGACGGTCTATACACTATACCTACACATATGTCGGTCCAAACAGCTTAAAAAGTAGATTTTTCAAAACAGGTGCCCTTTAAAGTATCCATTAGATCTAATTTTGTCTCATGGAATTGAGGTCATTAATGTAGACAATATACCACAAAGTGATGATATAACAGATCACTACCTCTTACTATACAAGCTGTGTTTACCTAAAATTTGCAGATCTGCACAAATATATTGACCTGGTAGAACTATCGTCCCGTCCACTACAGATGAATTTACAAATATCTTACCTGATCTCTGTTAATAAATGCAACCGCAAACGCAAATGACTTTGATGTAGTAGCTATCAGTATAGATGCTATCTTCACTAACACACTAAACATTTTGGCACCGATCAAATTAAAAAAGGCTAGAAAGAATAAAACTACACCATGGTATAACAATCATACTTGTGCTCTAAAAACCCTTGAACATAAGTGGAAAAAACTAAATTAGAAGTCTTTAGAATTGCCTGCAAAGATAGTATGTCTAGCTATAGGAAGGCTCTAAAATTCGCTAGGGCTGAGCACCTCCGCAAACTGATAGAAAATAACCAGAACAATCCTAGATTTTTTATTTAACACCTATTGCTAAATTGACAAAAAAATCAGTCGTCTTTGGAACAAAACATCTCACCTGTCACATCCCCGGCTCATTCCTGCTGTTCCATTTACCATTCTCTCTCACCATCACGTTCCCCCAGCACCAATCATCGCTTACATCTCCTGCTACCTCTCATCACGCCCGAGCACTTTCACCTGAGTTCTAACAACACACACCTGTACCCGAAATCAAGACTCCCCATATAACCCCAGCAATTCCAGTGGCTGGAATCGATGTCAGATGGTTCACCTTACCTTCTCCATGACTCGCCGTCTTCCGTGGATGTTTCCTCTCTCCAGTGAATTTTTCTCTTGTGGATGTTTCTCTCAAACCTGTGGATGAACAAGCTATCATTAAGGAAAGTGACTTTATGCTATATATCTGACTGAAGCTCCTTGTTTACATCATAAACAACATTCAATCTACTCATCTGCAAAGACTATCACTAACCTGCTTCTCCTGTTTATTAAGCCACTGCTTGTTTGAATAAATTGATGAAAAAAGATAACCTTCATTGTCCTCATTGTGTGACCGTGACACCACCATAGATTAGTAGTGATGACTTCATGAATTTTTTCAGTGATAAAATAGAAGGCTTAAGACAGAAAATAGAAGGTGTAAAACTTTCTGCACCGCCTTTTACTTCAGATTCATTTAGGAAGAGCTAAATAAACTAATGAAAAATGTCTAAACCAGCTACATGTATGATAGACCCAGCAAATTAGCTAATTACAGGCTTCTTATTATTTCAAATCTTCCATTTATGTCTAAAATACTAGAAAAAGTTGTTTCTGCCCAATTATGCTCCTTTCTGCAGGTGAACAATGTTTTTAAAGTGTTTCAGTCAGGTTTCAGGCCTCATCACAGTACAGAAACCGCATTTGTGAAAATAACCAATGAAATAATCTTAGCTGCGGACAGAGGCTGCATCTCAGTATTAGTTTTACTGATCTCAGTTCTGCATTTGGCACCATCAACCACAATATCCTCAAACTGCTTAAATTCTACAGGTGTTCAGGGACAGGCTCTACAATGGTTCAAGTCATACGTAACGTCCTTGTTACGTCCATAACAAAAAGCCAAAAATATGTGTCCTTAGGTCTATAGCTGCAAACCAATCCTGAGGATGGACGTTCTGAAGTAAACGTTTCTGCGTGAGCATTCTGAACAGCATCTTATGTAAGTGACAGTTCAGTCTGCGCAGCTCTAGGATTGGTCTTAATCCCCCGCTCTTTTTGGGCACGATGAAATACGGGCTGTAAAATCCAGACTTCATCTTGGCTGGAGGGGCCTGCTCGATTGCATCCTTCGCCACGAGGACAGCAATCTCCTCTCACAAGACAGGGGCACCCTTGGGATTGACCCTCATAATATGAACACCTGTATCGCATGGCCGAGTCTGCCCATCCATATAAGCCACCGCGAGACACTGGGCAGCGCAAACCAGACTGGCAGAAAACGCACTAATGGCATCATCGGAGTGATTGCTGATATGCCAACGGAGGGGCAGCTCGGGAAGGGAGTGCTGCTCACCCCCGGAGAGGTGCGTCCAAAGAAAGAGCTGAAAATAAAAGAATGTCTCTTACCTTCCTCCCTGGATCCCACGGTGAGACCGGAGTGAGAGAAAGGAGTCCGTTCTGCTGCTGAGAGAGAGAGGAAACTGTTCTTTTATTGAAAATTTGGTTGCCGCCAGCCCGGAGGCCAGCAGTGGTGTTTTTATAGTCGATGACGTTGACTGAGATGATCCTCGGCCCCCCACCGAGGAAAGAGCAAGTTCCCTCTTCTCTGCACGGCCCGTCTCAGGGACGCTTCGTGGTCCTATTATCAGACTTAACGGCGCCCTGGGATGTCGCAGTCCCGCGAGAGGCTCAGTGTTGCTGTTTGGCTGGTGGAGCGGGTAGCGGAAGCGGAACAGATGTTGAAGCCACGAAGGACACCCTCACCGAGGAGCAGCCGAGGTGGATGGGGCAGCAAGAGGGGCAGTTTTCCGAGCCCGCTGTAGCAGGGTGGAGTGAAAAGGCATACACGAGTTGCTTGTGAACACACCCCCGAAGGGTTTTTATTAACAAAAGTGAGTGTATGAGTGTGCTGGTGCCTTCAGTGCTCGTCCTTTTCTCCCCGGTGAGAGGTGCTCCAGATGGTGGGTGGTGGGTGAAAGTGTCTTCCTAGTGGGTCCTTTAGGTGCTGTGGTGAGTACGCCGATCGCTTGGATAAATCACTCCGTGCTTTCTAGAGAAGGAGAGAGAGAGAGGTGTTAGCTCAAGCATATCGGAGAGGCTTCTCAGTCTATCTGATCCGCATGCTGGCTCTTTATGCGCCTCTCTCCTATCAGGCGCAGGTGTCAGCGATCGGCGTAATTGGGTGCAGGTGGCGTCCGTGCGCTGCTCCCAGGATGACGCTGATGACTCATTGGGCGACCCGCCACACCGCTGATAGATGACTTCTCCCATTGCCTTGGACTGCTCTTTCACTGTGGAGAATTCCTGGGAGAACTCCCCAAAGGTGTCGCCAAACAGGCCAGGCTGGGATATGGGAGCGTTAAGAAAGCGAGCTTTGTCAACGTTTCTCATATCAGCCAGCTTCAGCCAGAGGTGGCGCTCCTGGACCACTAATGTGGCCATCTTCTTCCCCAGGGCACGAATAGACAATTTGGTGGTCATGAGAGCTTAATCGGTTGCTGTGCAGAGCTCATACATCAAGCCTGAGGACGAACCAACCTCCTGCATCTCGGCCAGCTTCTCAGCCTGGTAGCATTGATAGGTGGCCATAGCATGCAGAGCAGATGCGACCTGGCCCACAGCAGTGTAGGCTCTAACTGAGTCTCAATTGAGACTCAGTCAACCTGCACACTTTAGAAGGGAGTTTGGGTGGACTTCGCCAAGTAGAGTGGCTTTTTGGGGTGGGTGCCTTCTTCTTCACCCCCACGTAACAGCCATCTAAGTGGTCCGGCCCGGAATAACATGGCTTACATGTTCAACTCTAAATCCGAAACCTCGCTGACGACCCCGGAAGGTGGGAGGGGGTCTGGATCTTTGTTGGAGCATGTTAACCCACCCTCCGATGCAGTGATGGACATCAAGTCCCCGGTGTCATCTAATGAGAGTGCGGCCAACCTGGTGGATGGACCAGCGCTCGCACTCGAAGCAGAAACAGAGCGCACTGATGCGGAGTGGAGGATCTGTGGGCCTGAAGGCAACAGATTAGCCCCCACTGTAACTCTCAGGCCAGCCTGAGTGCTAACTGCTTGGCGGGGAGCAGCAGGGGTGACTTGTCCTAATACAAAGGCTTGCCGTGATCTCAGTAGCGCAACAGTCAAGCCTTCGCAATGCGGGCAAGAACTGTCCGCAAGCACCGCCTCAACATGTTGGGCCTTCAAACGTGATGCAATACTCGTGCCTGTCATCTTATAAGAAGATAGGGGATCAGCTTTCACTGCTATGCAGATGATTCTCAATTATATTATATTTCAACAAAACCTGATGAGACGTCTGAACTGTTAACTAAGTGTATTAAAGATGTTAAAGACTGGGTGACCAGCATCTTTCTTCTCTTAAATTCAGACAAAACAGAAGTATTACTTACTGGCCTAAATGTTGTACACAACAGATCTCACAACTCAAACTGCAATTAGAGAAAGATACAAAGTTAGTATTAGTTCTACTGTAAAAGATCTGGTTGTTATCTTGACAGCAACTTTTGAAAATCATCTCTCCCGTGTCACAAGAACCACCATCTTTCATCTGAGACATATCGCTAAGTTACAAAGTATGCTATCCATCTCAGATGCAGAAAAGTTAGTTCATGATGCTTTTATGACTTCTAGGCTGGATTACTGTAATCCTCTATTAATAAACTTCAGTTATTGCAAAATGCAGCTGCCAGAGTTCTTACCAGGTCTAGAAAATATAACCATATCACACCAATTTTATCCTCCTTACACTAGATGCCTGTTAAGTTCTGTATTGATTATAAAATATTGCTTCTTACCTATAAAGCTTTAAATAATTTAGCTCCTGTTTATCTAACCAACCCCCTGTCTCATTACAATTCAACACAATCTTTAAGATCTCAAAACTCAGGGCTTCTGGTAGTACCCAGAACCGCGAAGTCTACTAAAGGAGGTAGAGTCTTCTCATTTATAACTCCTAAACTCTGTAATAGGCTTGCCACATATCACTCAAAACAAAAACTCTCTTTTTGTTGTTTTGTCTGTCAAGTAGTTGTGTTTGTTTAGTCTTTCTTTGACAGCATGCATATCCAGTCAGCTGACTCATCAGAGCGCACAGCTGTAGCCTGTTACAACTGACTATATAAAGACTCGGCTTTTTACCTTTGGCATTCAGTCATTCATGTTGTTATCCTATGTTCCAAGCTGTCATGTTATCTCATCCAGCTGTCTTGTTTGGATTTGTGCCTTATCGTGTGCTTGCTGCTTATGGTCATGCTGACATTCCACAAATATTGTTGTTTATTCTGAACAATCTATAATAAACTTTTACTTGCAATTGGATTCCAGTTTTATTCCTCTTTTTGTGACAGAACAACTGAATTATTCATGGATTCAGCAAGTGTGCCAGGACACAGAATTTCTTACCCACGCTAACTCACACATGGATCAAGCAGAGGCACAGATGATCAACAACAACAAAGTCTTAAGGACTCTTGCTAAGCAGGTTTCTGAACTCACCTCAATTGTGCAGTGACTTCAAGCATGAAAGACCACCAGTGGAACCCTCCTTAGCCAGTCGAACCAATACTAGTATTTACAGAGCCTCATCTACCCACGCCTGCCTTTTACTCCGGTGAGCCAAACTTTGTCGCTTTCTTCTAGTCAAATGTTCACTGTTTATTTTTCTTCAAACCTCATCTTTACCCATGGAGGCATCCAAGGTTGCCTTTGTCATCACACATCAATGGCAAAGCAGCTTTGTGGGGAACGACCATATGGGAAATCAAGCTTCCGTGCTGTTCATTGTTTACAGAGTTTTCTGCAGAACTGATGAAACTCTTCGATCAAGCTGCAATGGGCAGAGAAGCAGCCCACATGCTCACGGAATTACGACAAGGAGAACTGAGTGAATATTCATCGTCATAATCATGCCCCTGACAAGAGAATCCCAGTTGAGGGCATCATTCAAGGCATTTGCGCCAGAGGAGGACATGGTGGGGTTTGGGGCATCTGGTCCTTCATTGCCCAGTAAACGATTTGGCTTGTCAGCAGGTAATGGGTTACTGACAGGCACGGTAACACTAAATAAAACCTCCCTTGCAGCTACGCTCTTGGATATCAGTCTGGATTGTTTGGGTGACAGATTTGAGACTCAAGCACTTATGACTCTGGGGCGTAATTTCTTTGAGTCTATGCTTGCTAAAATACTTAAACTTCCTCTAATTCATCTATCTAAACCTATCTCTATTCAGGCCTTTAGTGGTTCACCTCTTTCTTCTATTACCCTTTCCACAGACAATATTAAACTCATCACCTTGGATAATCATTCTGAGATTATTATTATTATTTTTTTTATAGAATGTCCGCACACACCTGTGGTCCTGGGACATCCCTGGCTGACGCATCATAATCCCCAAACTAACGAGAGAAACAATTCCGTTATTTCCTTGGAGTGAGATTTGTCATTTGTTATGTCTTTTGTCTGCCTGTTCTAACGTTCCTTGTTCTGTCTTACCGGAGGAGCGCATGGATCTATCTAACATGCCATCTGAGTACTCGGACCTGAAGAGAGTGTTCAGTAAGTCTTGAGCTGCTTCTCTGCCTCCTCCTTGTCCCTATGATTGTGCCTTAAGAGCTATTGCCAGGTACTTCTCCACCCAAAGGCAAAGTTTATTCACTCTCTATTACAGAGAGGGGGGCTATAGAGAAATATATTTCTGATTCTCTAGCAGCCAATATCATTCACCCTTCTTCATCAAAGGCAGGGGTAGCCTTCTTTACGAAACTGTATAGTTGCAACAGGTATCATTTGGCTTTCATTAGAAAGGGCAATAAATGGAAGACTGCCTTTAATACCCCAAGGGGGCATTTTGAATATTGCTTCTTTCCCTTCGGACTGTCCAATGCTCCCACAATCAATCATTCGTTAACAACGTGTTGAGAGACATGATAGATCAGTTCATTATGTCTACCTGGATGACATGCTGATATTTTCTTCTTCTCTCCAGGAACATGTGCAACACGTTAAGTCGGTGCTTAAGAGGCTGCTAGAGAATGGTCTTCATGTCAAGGCAAAGAAATGCATATTTCATACACAGTCTGTTCCCTTTTTAGGGTATATCAGGTCAGATAAGGGAATGCGCATGGATCCAGAGAAGACCCAGGCTTTGGTAAATTGGGCAACCCCAAATTCCTGCAGGGCCCTGCAGAGGTTTCTGGGTTTCACTAGTTTTTACCGGCATTTTATTCTCAATTTCAGCCAGCTGGCCACAATTCTTACTGCCTTCTACTCCAAAACTAGTAGTCTAAACTAAACTAAAGTGGTCTAAACTTAACTAAACAGCTGTTTTGTTTCAGCTCCCATCCTGATCGCTCCTGATCCATCCCGGCAGTTTGTGGTGGAGGTTGACGCTTTAGAGGTGGGGGTCGGTGTCCTCCTGTCTCAGCGTTCCTCCTCGGACAACAAGGTACATCCTTGCGTGTATTTTTCCCACCGCCTTTCTAACGCTAATCGCAATTATGACAGTGGCAATAGAGAGTTACTGGAAGTCAAATTGGCGCTGGAGGAGTTGCGACATTGGTTGGAGGATTCAGGGGTTCCTTTCATAGTTTGGCCCAATCGCAAGAAATTGAATATATATTATAACCACTAAAACACTAAAATTCGAGACAGGCACAGTGGGCATTATTTTTTGGCCATTTTGATTTTTTCATCTCATACCAACCAGGCTTTAAGTCAAGCCTGAATCGCTTACTCACATTTTTGACCATTTTGAGCGTACAATGATTCCCAAGTCCATTATTTCCAGCAGAATGGTCATCTCTGCTGTTTCTTGGGAGATTAAATTGAGAGTTTGCACTGCTCTTGAAGGGGTATCGCCTCCACCCGAGTGTCCACCAGGTCAGTCATTCATGCCAGAGTTTTTATGGTCTGACATTATTTGGTGGGGTCATTCTTCCAGATTAGCTTGCCATTCAGGGGTAAATTGTACTTTATCCTTGATTAAAATATGATTCTAGTGGCCACTTATAGCTTGTGATGTGCACAGTTTTGTTTTGGCTTGCTCCGTCTGTGCCACTTCTAAGGCTTCTAATTTTTCCGCTCTCTGTGCTCTTCCAGCTACTGTCTGTGCCTTCCAGACCCTGGCCCCACATAGTGCTAGATTTGACACTGGACTCTCACCTTCCAGTCGTAACACGGTTGTTTTGACCGTGGTGGACCAGTTCTTGAAAGCAGCACATGTTATAGCTCTGCCCAAATTACCCTCAGCCAGAGAGACAGCGGTTGCTGTTATTGATCATATCTTTCGCATTCATGGTCTCCCGAAAGATGTGGTTTCTAACAGGGGACCTCAGAGTAATGGTCAAACAGAAAAAGCCAATCAGGATCTTGAGCGTACATTAACGATGTTTGGTTTCTCAGAATCCATCCACCTGGAACCAGCAATTCTCTTGGTTTATGTACGCACATAACTCATTGCCAGTCTCTGCCACAAACCTATCTCTGTTTGAGTGTAATTTAGGTTATCAGCCACCCATTTTTCCCCAATCTGGAATCCGAAGTCGCGGTCCCCTGTGCTCACGCCTTTGTCCAGAGGTGCCAACGCACCTGGAGACAGGCCAGTTTGATCCTTCTTTTTCATACGGCCATTAATCCGCCCACTCCGGTTATTATGAACAATCTGTAATAAACTTTTTCTTGCAATTGGATCCCGATGTTTGTCCAGACTCTCTCATTTCAAAACTAGATCAAAGACCTTTCTTTTTAGTAAATCTTACACACAATGCATCATATAACAGTATTATGCATGAGTGAGCTCCACCATGCTTTTACATGTTTGTTTCTATGTTTGTTTATATAACTAATATTTTCATTTATAACACTTTTGCACCTTGTTCAAATAACATCACTATGAACAGCAGCTATGCTAATTATTTTCCTTATTCTCTATTTCCACCTGGGGATACTCATCCTGAGGTCCCTAGAGATTTTGCAGTGCTATTGATGCAATCCAAGACCTGTGAAGAAATGGTGCCTAGGTAACTATAATTCTGGACCAGGCCATATCCTGAGCTGATGCTGTGGCAGTCATGGAGGAGTGGAGAGCATGAGACTGATTCCTGCAAGACCACAGTGACAGACGAGTCTCGTCATTGTTCTCGTAGGCCAGCTTGATCACCCGCCGGTGACTTACTTATGCCTGCAGTTCTCCACAGTGGATGTCCAGTGTTCTCCATCCTCTGGTTCCAAGACTGCAGCTCTGTACAAGAAGTCTGGCCAGCGGAGAAATGTTCGTGCCTAACTGACCCTGGTTTCTCTCAAGGTTTATTGCCTTCCCTCTCGTCAGGTTCCTTGACACTGTAGCCACTAGCTTGCTTGGTTTGGGACTTGTGGAGCTGCACATTGATGAATTTGCTCTTCAGTGTTTCGACTTTTAGCAGTGGAATTTAAACCACACTGAACTGAACTAAACTGAACTTCAACACTGAAAACTGGACTGACACAGTTTCAATTTATTAGAACTTATATGTTAAGCTGCTCTGACACAATCTACATTAGGTAATACTTTATTTTGATGGTCCAATTGAGTATTAGTAGACTGTCTGCTTAATATCTGTTGATACTGACATTTACCAGTCCTTCAACAGACATTAAAACTGACTATAAGAAACTTTACAAGTACATGTCAATTTACACTAACCCCAACCCCAACAGTCTACTTATAATCTAATGAGAATTAGTTGGCATGTAGACGCAATGTAACTTAGGGTGCTTTCACACTTGGTTTAATTGCCTGGACCGTACCCAAGTTCGATTGTCTCCCCTTGCCACCTTCTTGGTTGGTTTGTGTTCACACTGTCTTTTTTCCTTCTGAACCCCGGTACGTTTGCGTCATCAAGCCAATGTTTTGTGTACGTCTGTTGCCAGGCGATGGACACGAAAGCAAAGCGCCAAAATGGAAAGACGTCTGCACATCGCGGTCGTTTCGCTTTTACTAAACCTTTTTGGTTTACGACATACAGAAAGCGGCTCGCCTCTATCTGCCGCAAACATATTATACACGTTCAGAACATCACGCGATGTCCAAGCTGTTTTCGGAGGAGACAAGCATTATCACTGTGTTTGCTCTGTCGCACTTGTCAGCACTTGATACTCAGACACACACACACACACAAACACGAATGAACGTTATAAAAACTATAGTTTGCTGTACTGTTGATGGTTCACTTCCGGCTTTTGGTACGATTTGCATTCATACTACAAGTGAACCGTACCCCAGACCACCTCTTTCAGGCGGACTCGGGTATGGTTCACGGGTACGCACCCGAGTTCAGAAGACGTGTTCACACTAGCTAAACGTACAGTACTATGACTTCAAACGAACCCGGGTGTGGACCAAAAGTGCTAGTGTGAAAGCACCCTTAAACTCAACAAACGGGTCATCAAAATAAAGCGTGACCCTACATTGTAAAAGCACTCTACAAATAAACATGAATTGAACTAAATTGAAAGTTTGGGGTACCTATTATAATTTTCAGCCTGAAATTTTTAATTAGACGAACATTTTTTAGGTCCTGTGCCTTAGAAAATTATATATATATATATATATATATATATATATATATATATATATATATATATATATATATATATATATATA
>CAIGQQ010038251.1:0-14774 GCA_903798035.1 Danio albolineatus
TGCCCCTCCAAGTAAAGTCATGATATAATTCATGAATTAAGCATAAACTAACGTGATAAAACATTAATTAAAACATTAAACAATCATGTACTAACAAGTAATTAAGGTAGCCATTATTGACATATTAACTCATGTCGTAGTTAAAGTTCATGATTATCATATGCATGAGTTCATAATGAAGTAATGTTTAGTTAACATATTAACACATCATTATTCATGTACTGTTATTGTAGTGTTACTGATATCATTCTTTGGACTGAAAACCTGTAGATAAAAGCTTTTGGGATATAATTTAGATCTAGTTGGATGTACTATTGCTTTTTTCTTTAGAGTCAATAACCTGGGTGATTTATCTGACAGCAACTTGACTCCTGAAAATCATATTTCATGCTGTGAAAACAGCCACCTTCTCAGAAACATTTCCAAGCTACAGAATATGATGTCGGTTTTCTGATGCTGAATAGCTCGGTTCATGCATTTAGGACCTTCTGACTCAACTATAGTAATGCTCTATTAGCAGGTTGTTCAGAAACTTCAATAAACAAGCTATAGCTTGCCCAGAACACAGCTGAAGAGTTGTTGCCAGGTCAGGGAGATATGATTGTATCACCTCAACTTAATCCTCTCTACACTGACTATCTATTATGTTCTCTACTGATGCTAAAATACCACTGCTTGCTTACAAAGATTTAAATGGCTTCTGTGAACTAAATCTTTTATTACATTATAATCTGGAATAACCTTTCCTAAAATGTTCAGAATAAAGTCCAAAATGAAGATGTAGTTCTTTTTAAAAGTTCACAAAATTTATTTATTGACTCCATACAGCCATGTCAAAGCAAATACTGTTCATCTTTGATTGAAATGTTATGAACAGCAGCCACATTTTCTGCTTCTACCTTGGGATACCCACCCTGGTGGGTACTGGAGATCATGCCAGCTGCAGTTTTGGATCCAAATGTTTGGATGTTGATATTGTTGTGATATTGTTTGAACACCATCATTATCTGCAGTATTACCTGACAGTAATACCACAGAATTTCTATAATATAACCATTACATTGCCTTGTAACTTCTAGGGCCCTATCATACACCCAGTGCAACAAGGCACAAGATTTGTATGGCTTGATTTGTTGCTATTCAGACCAGTGCAACAGTAATTTTCACAAAAAGGAGGTGTGTTAAAGCGCATTCTTGGCATGTTGCTATTTTGAGGAACTAAAACAGGCTGTGCCATTCACCAGCTTAAAGCTGGTCTAAAGTCCAACACAGAGCGCGTTAGTTATGTATCTATGCAGGTCCAAACACTTACACATTTCTTAATACACACAGGATGAACAGCAATACACAAATGTCTTTACAAATTAATAAAAAAATTAAAGGATTAAAATGTTACAAAAATTATTATTTTCTATATAAATATAAAAACCACTGCCTTCATCTCGAGGGTCTTTTTTCAGTTTATTCATGACAATTTTTATAATGCTATTATTATTAGTAGTAGCATTTATTATATGCATATTTATATTTCTTTTAATAAATACAAGTTTAGAATTGTCCACCTGTCAGGTTTTGGAGATGTATGCATATGGAGCATAAGAACAGGACGTGTGTTTGGATATAACTTGTTTTTTGAGCAGACTTTGTTATTATTGTTCATTTATTCGTTTGCTGGAAATTAGAACTGAATTTAGAAATCGTTTTGAAACAATGCTTAAACTAAATTAAATATGTTGGCTAATGGATGTCTTCAGCGGAGTGCATACAACACCGTTTCTTTACTTCATGAAAGGAGTAAAGAGTTAAAGTAAAGAAAAGAGAAAGTAAAGAGGCCAACTGGAGGAGGCTTGTTCTTTATCCTCGCGCTGCAGATGGTCTGTTTAACTGTTTTCTCACTAGTAAAGTGCAGTTTTTCCACTTACAAAATCCGCCATGTAAATAGCAAATGTGCCATGGTGCAACGCAACTGACTCTTAAAGGAAATAGGAGATGAGACTTTGTTTAATGCAAGTTCTGCTCAAAACACACCCATAACTCATTAAGAGAACAAGCACAACCCTGTTAGACCATGCACCAAGGCGCAGAGGGTATTGTTCTATCATTAAAATGGCAGAAGTGGATTCGGACACATCCTTAATGCTTTTGTGCCATGCGCTTTTAACTTTGTGACTAGTTCGTTAAAATAGAGCCCATAATAATCACTTTAATTATAAATTAGAATCATGCCTTTTTTGTGTATAGCTACTTTGAATTGATGCGTATCACGAAAAGCACTATACACATAAATATGAATTGAATTAAATAAAACCTTTCTTATCTAACTTTTATTATTTACATGTTCATCCTTGTAAAACTGGATTTGACAAAACTAAATTGTATAAAGCTCTACAGGAATAAAAGTGACCAAACTTAACCATTCTGTCATCATTTACTCATTAATACGGTTTTATGACTTACTTTCATCTCAAATGGAGAAATACTTTTCACACTGTACTTTATTTAAATAACAAGGCTTGATTCTGATTGGTTGAAGCTGTTATTTCCAGCAAGTGCGTGTCTGTGAAGTTCAGTAGTTCCAGGTCTGTTGACTGCTTTATAGTTTCATATCAATTCTCCCAATTATTTAACTTTTGTTCAAAGGTCTTTACAACCTGAAACAGCAAAAGAACTAAAACCCACAAAGAACAAAGGAAAATGACAAAAAGAAAATGACAAACAATTTCATACTGAAATACCTCTCATTATCTATGAAAAACACACTTTCTTTTTCATGGACTCTAATTCTCTTTCTCTCTCACACACACTTTAATATAATAACACTAATAACACATATAATATGATATGATATGATATGATATGATATGATATGATATGATATGATATGATATGATATGATATGATAATATAATATAATATAATATAATATAATATAATATAATCAGCGCCACGGTGGCCTAGTGGGTAGCACGTTCGCCTCACAGCAAGAAGGTCGCTGGTTCGATTCCCGGCTGGGCCAGTTGGCATTTCTGTGTGGAGTTTGCATGTTCTCCCCGTGGTTGCGTGGGTTTCCTCCGGGTGCTCCGATTTCCCCCACAGTCCAAAGACATGCGGTACAGGTGAATTGGGTAAGCAAAATTGTCCATAGTGTATGTGTGTGAATGAGAATGTATGGATGTGTTTCCCAGAGATGGGTTGTGGCTGGAAGGGCATCCGCTGCGTAAAACAAATGCCGGATAAGTTGGCGGTTCATTCCGCTGTGGCGACCCCGGATTAATAAAGGGACTAAGCCGAAAAGAAAATGGATGAATGAATAATATAATCAATAACAAAATTATAAATCCTATATATTAAAATAACCCAAAATATAATCAAGATGTAAAATAATGAACGTCACTCCTCAATATATGTATGCAAATATGTGGAAGAAAGTTATTCATTTGTCATACAACATGAGGGTGAGAAAAAAAATAACGCATATGCTATTTTAGGTGTTCTGTCCCTTTAAGCCAACACATTCTCGTGACTGGCGAGTTTTACAGTATTTGGTGCATGGTTATCATCCACTGTATCTAATTGCTAGAGGCTGATTAGTTTAGCACAAGCTAGCGATTCATCCAGATGAACTCTGGGTCCAAAGGAGGAGATGCAGAGGATGACAGATGGATATGAAGCAATGTGATTAAGACCTTGTGCACTGGAAACATCTGCTACATGGCAGCCCAAAGCAGCGAGCTGAACGTGTCTCTCACAGATGACTCAAAGAAACGAGTGTAAACTATTTCAAAAGCCTGATTTAGCCTGTGCTTGTTAACAGTTTGGCCCTGGCTTGCAAAAGCTTGTTTGGTGAAGGTTACGGTATTAAAGTACCTTCTGTTCAATAAACAAATACGTGTGTTTTGGATTATCAGATCAGAATGGCTTCAGTGGAACAATTCAACTGAAGATAAAAATCTGTCATCAATTATTCACCCTCAAGCCCTCCAAAACCTGCATACATTTTTTTATAGAGAATAGTGTTTTTGTCATTTTCACGCAATTACAATGGATTTTGGTGGTATCCAAGCTTTAAAAAGAAGGGAAAGGACAGTAAAAGTACTACCATTATACTACCAAATAATCCACGTGAATATTTAAGACCTCCCAAAAAGGCAGCTAACAATGAACCATGAGTCAGTTTAAAAATCAACCCAGGTTCATTGGAAATATATGCCCAGGACTACATATTTGAGAACCAAAAATTATATCTGGTTGCATTTTTTTTAATTCACTAGAGGGCGTCGCGTACATTTTTAACAATCTCAAATATGGTCAAATGTGCACAGACAAAGCGTAAACAAAGCAGCATTTAGCACCATTATCACAGTACTTGTAACTGACTATGGAAGGACTGGATCATGCAGATGTGTCTGATAATCTAATAACTCATACTGTCTGTAAATGTTTGAGAATGTTTGTTTACTTTAGTACGTCACTTCAGTTTTTGGTCAAGTGCTCTGATTTGTTGTTGAATAACCGACGCTGATGGTCAATACCAATTCTACATGTTGAAATCGGGCCAACTCGATCCGACGGTTACCTGATGAGAGGCGATGTATGAAACCCAACAAACAAACTAGTCGATGCCCAATGACGGACCACTGGCTTGGTGTGTTCCGGCTCTTAAAATATATATTTAGCAACCGAATTTGATTCTCATTCAGCTCTTCTACTCTTTTTTAATTGTTTATGTAGTAGGCCATGAGATGCACAAAACTGAAGGCAGATAATATAGTTTTTGCTTTAAATTTTGAAGTTATGTGGTCAAATTGAGATAAATAACAAAGCCTGCTCATGCAACAAGTAAGCAGCATCTTTGTTTGGATTAAAATTGTATTGCCTCTAATTTTAAAATGGAAAGAGCCCAGGCAAGGCCTTACTTTGTTTATACAAAGAGATTTCTTTTATTGAGCTTTATTTGATTTGGGGTTTGATTTCAAATGTCATTTTACTTTTATTATATTTAAATTTCACAAAGAAACATGCAGCAATATTGCTTAATAAAAGGACAGCACCTTTTTATTTGCCTAAGCTTATAATGTTTTTAATCACATTTAATAAAAAAACTACAACAAAACATGATTAAATTGTAATCAAATTGTGAGTTGAGTGAATCATTATCAGAGTTAATTCACCAAACATAATATATAACTTTATATCACAAAATAAGTAAAATTGAAATTATTATTTAACTAAATTATGAACTCTTAACAATAAGAGAGACTTGTTAACAAATCAGTGACATAATTATTTGGAGATCTTATGCATTGGTTAATAAGGTCTGAATGAATGAGTTGTAAATTAGTTCAACTCACTTTTTAAACTTCCTTGTAATGAATTTAACAATCCAGTCTACAAAATGTTTGGTAAATGTTTTATTAAATGTTCATTAATCAACTTTTTTTTGTTTGTTTTTTTGTTTATCCTATTCACGAAATTACCCTGAGCGATTTGTTCAAGCAGACATGTTCTGGTTCAATCCAATAAGTTCTGAATGATACAAATGACGAATCAATACCTTTTATCAACATTAAGTTCACAAAACAGGCCAGAATGATTTATTTATCAGTTTAAAGGGCTAGTTCACCAAAATAAAGAAAATTCTGTCATCATTTACTTACCTTACCCTCAGTTGTTTCAAACCTTTATTTGAGATTCTTTTTTCAGTTGAACACTACAGAAAAATACGACGGGGTGGCGCAGTGGGTAGAGCTGTCACCTCACAGCAAGAAGGTTGCTGGTTCGAGCCTCAACTCGGTTAGTTGGCATTTCTGTGTGGAGTTTGCATGTTCTCCCCGTGTTCACGTGGGTTTCCTCCGGGTGCTCCGGTTTCCCCCACAAGTCCAAAGACATGTGGTATAGGTGAATTGGGTAAACTAAATTTGTCCATATATATATGTGTGTGAATGAGAGTGTATGGATGTTTCCCAGTAATGGGTTACAGCTGGAAGGGCATCCGTTGCTGTGGCAACCCCAGATTAATAAAGGAACCAATCCGAAAAGAAAATGAATGAATAAACACTAAAGAAAATATTTTGAAGACAGCAAAAAAACTGTAACCATTGACTTCCATAATAGAAAAACAAAAATGTTACGGAAGTCAATGGTTACAGGTTTTCTTCTTTGTTCAAGAGAAGAAAATAACTCATGCAGGTTTAGAACAAGTGTATAATGAATAAATAGTGACTACATTTTCATTTTTGTGTGAACTATCTCTCACTTTTCATTGAATTTGGTTAATCCAGTTCAGAAAACACACTAATTACTGACTCACTAATGTGCCTATATGGTTTCAGAAGACTTTAAATACGGCAGAAGATATTGAAAACTTTATTTATTGCAACAGCATGTAAAATAATTGCCAGTACAATTAATCAAAAAGCTTCGAAATCGAAAGCTCATTCAATCGAAAGCTTCGAATGGGTTTTGAAGGACATGAAAGTGCATAAATAATGTAGTTTTTTTATTTTCAGTTGAACTAACTCTTTAAAGTCAGTGAAGCACAGGCAGAAAGTTGTGAATTACTTAAAATAACCTTGCTCGTGAAGGTAAAGAGCGCTCTCTCTCTCTCTCTCTCTCTCTCTCTCTATCTCTCTCTCTCTAGCAGAAAATAAATCAACAATAGTCACTGCTAATGACTGGTGGCTCGGTGAAATGGACGATAATGGACTAGGGTCTTCTGCCTCATTTTGTCATCCACACACACGCACACACAAAAATCGTGGACGCACACAGACTTTAAAAAAACAATAGTGCATCACCGGCTTGGGCCAAAATGCAAAAAGTTGATCAAAAAACCACCTGCTTAATGAGCCTTTTGTTTTGGCCATAACAATCAGTCTGCATTAGTGAGCGGTGAATGAAGGCATAATTAATAAAAGCAATCTGCCCGCTGTCATAACAGAGACGCTCCTCTGATTCTAGTATGAACATGGGACGGTCCCTGCTGCTGTGTAGCATTGAGGATAACCCAAATCTCAAACAGCATTTCAGATACTGTCTGGTCTCCATTAAGAGTTAATTACACGCTACACACAGCAGAACTTCCTCTTTCCTGTTTCATTCCACTGTTCGCTCAAAGAGAGAGCTCTTGTTCTGTCAGAAACAATATGGTTACAGTTCTCCAGACTGCGCTGGAGGGAGAGAGAAACACAGAAAAGGGACGTGCGTTTATTCGCTCTCTTTTCGTTTTAATTAGCTGAGCTTTAAAGGCTTAGTTCGCTAAAATACCAACATTCTGTCATCATTGACTCACTCTCATGCTAATGCAAAGCTATGAGACTTTTGTTCATCTTCAGGACACAAATTAATGTATTTTTAATCAAATTTCAGTACCTCAATTGAAAGGCTGATCACTCTACACTCTAAGGTTTAATCCAAGTCTTTGGAGTCATGATCACTTGAATTGATGAATGTATTTAATTAGCCTTTTGTTCACATTTAAACATTGATCAGGGGTTTGTTCTTCCTACCTCGCTTAAATGATCTAAGATGATTTGGCAGATTCTGGATCTTTTTATCTTGATAACTGATCTCTGGCTAATTCGGTTCTTCAAACAAGTTAGCAAATTAGATTAAAACATACCTTTCAGCACTGGGATGTGGGAATAAGGGACATGCCCACCATAATAAGGCACAAAAACAAAACGAAACATTAAATATGTTCTTTTGGAGCTGTTTCATTGTAAATAAACAGTTAAACAGCCAGTAATATTTTTTAATATTATTATTTACAAAAGAAAAATGAATAGTTTACATTAGAAAACAGTTTAGCTTATTAAAATTAGCTATTATAAAGAAATAGAATAAAGTTATCAAATTCTTATTCATTTTTTTTCTCACTGTAAAAGAGCAACTGACTAAAGAGCAACGAATGAATCTCATTTATTTGGAACCTAACCATAACAGGTGTCACTTTAAAAATGCACATATCTAATGTTATAATTAAAGTAATTAAAAAAAAAAATTATAATTATAATTATAATTAAAATTAAAATTTGAAAAAAACAAACAAACAAAAAAAAAAACATCAAGATCGACATCTTTAGATGTTATTATTATTAATTTTGTGTATGTCTGTTAAAACACGCACCCAAAACCCAGTATCTACTTTCGCTACGCTTCAAATCGCATGTACAGGATCCATTTGGGAAACAGCGTCTATTTATCCCTATGGAGCGTGTCAGCTGACGCACCCCTTTATGACTGTTTTGAGTATTGTATGGGAGCGACGCCTCTTGTAATGAAAAGGAAACAGAATCCTGCCAATTTTATATTTATTTCAAAGTGTTTCATGCCTAAATAAAGCGAAAACACAGAACTGACTCACATTTAAGAGCAAGGGGCGGCCCCTGGTGGTTTGGCGGTATGGGATGTGTATAGGCAGGATTGGCTCTTTAATGTTTATTACCACCCTTGAGAGAAAGACTGAAAATACAGGAAATTACCTTTATTTAGCAGGATAGAACTGTAAAATACAGAGAAATCCCGGGAAAAACTGGAGGGTTGACAGGTATGGATTAAAATGTTTTGATGAACTGATCTGAGATCGCTGTGTGTGTTGTAAAGGACAGCTCTATCGATCCTCGATCAGCAATGCAACGATGGCTGATGGCACAGCAGCGTAAAGACATCATCTGATTAATATTCAATTATCCACGTGAGCAAAATTACAAAGAATTCATAGTAAACGGTTTGCTAAAAATGATATGCAATGACTTTCTACATTTGTTGTGGGTTGCATGCTTTACACTTTCATGTGTCAAGAGCATTTAGCTAAAGAAAATTTAGTTTTATTTTTAGAGCAGATTTTTGTTATTATGGTAGGTCTATTTGAGGTTTCTTAATAACTGGCTGTTTAAATTTATTTTGCATCAAAAAAGCATTTTGATATCAGTAAAGGTGTCTGCAACTTTTGCGAAGCATCAAATCACCGGCATATTAGCAGTCAAAATTTAACGCATAAATTATTATTCCTTTCCAAAAAAAAAAAAAAAAAAAAAAGTCTATTATCATACACAAATTGTACTAAAGCTGGGTTGGTATCTAAGTCCATAAATGTTCTCTTTGATCCCCTATAGGGGAGAGAATCACTTTTTTAAATAGTAAATTACTATTACTAGCTACTACTGTAAAAAAGAAAAAAAAATCTACATTTGGTACATACTTTCAGTAGTACCTTTGCTTTATGACCCAATCTAATCCTGTTTATATGAAATCAGGTTTGAGCTACCAAACCTGTGGCTATGACAACAACTCTAGGATGAGTTTTAAAAAACGCAACGATCCTGGATTGTGACAAATCGTCAATAACCAAATCCTACTAATTGAGTAATTCACGTACGAAGAACGGACCCTAGAAGCTCAATTGTATCTGCTCACAAGAATGAACTGGTTCTCAATGGTTCTTAGTATTGGGCACGTTCCTTAAAAAAAAAATAGTTATAGTTACTAGTCACTTCTTACAAATAGTTAAGAGTTATTAACTGAATTACATAATTATAAAAGTAATTAATTACTAAGGAAAGTAACTATTGCATTACTTAAAAAAATAAGTACTTTGTCAAATGACTATAAAACAAATATGTAACATTACACACTCATCTACACTATTTTTAAATTGTTGTGGGACAATGTGAAAGACAAAGGCAGAATGTCCTCAACTTTATATCTAGATATCATTTTGTTTAATTCTGTCTGAGTAATAAGTGTTTGCGGTGGAGAAAAATGAAGTTTTATTTGCTTTGACGTCGTTGCATCGTCTCCTCCTTTGGTAGCAGAGCTCACGTTATCATCTGCGTAGCCACTAATGTTGTGGCAGCATGTGATGACATGAGGTGCTTCATTAGATTAGAATTAATTGTCACCGACGCAGAGAGACTCTTTTTCCTGGGTATTTCATACCGTTGCAGCATATATAAACGTTCTTGCCTTTCACCTCAACAAGGGAAAAGTAGTGCTCATATTTCCAGTTTGCTATAGCTACCTTTGAACTTGTTGGATTTGCCATTGTTCTAACTCCTTGTCCTTGGTTTGTGCGACTGACTGTGTGTGTGTGTGTGTGGTTGTGTGAACTCCTGCACTACTGCCTCTGATTAGGAAATGATGGAAATGTACTCTACCTAAGCCAATCATCGCGTTCTCTCTCCTGGTTGGTTATGTGTTCCGCCTCAGTCCTGAACGCACACACATCCCAGAGGAAGAGAGGTCCTACGGCTGAGAGACGCTGCTTGCATGAAAAAAGCTCCAGTGATCTAAATTGTTATTATAATGCGCATTTTATTGTCAGTAACTGCATTGGCATTGTAACGGGGGAACAGTAACATCATTACAAGGGCCAGATGGAATCTGCGGACAGTTTTTGCTATTTCTGTGGAGTATTTTGTGAAAAATCAGCAGTTTTATGCGAAAATATTTTGGAAGTTTCATAACTAATACCTCAGAATTTGAAATAAAAAGTAATAGTTTTTAAACTACAAAGTAATACCTTTTTAAGTAATACCTTTTTGTTTACAATGAAAATCCAATTAAATCTACATTATTTGGTAAACAAAGCAAGCCTCTCATATAAAATCTCTACTAAAAGACAGAAAATATTACTTTACAAACTCTATTTGTAAATAAATTATTTGAAAATTTTTATATTAGTCAATATTTTTACTGAAATTAATAAAAAAACTGAATAAATATAAATTTACAGTAAATACACCAGTAAATAAACAGAATCAATGATCTGCACGCGCAGATTCCGTGTGGGCCTCCTCATTACTGAATAAAGTATTACCGTTAGTAACGCCATTTATTTATAGTGTCGTTACTCACATCACTGGTTCTCACGCATCAAGCAAACATACTAAAGCTTCTGTCAGTTAATACTTGGTTTCTGAAGATGAACAAACTAAACTGTTATAGGTTTGGAATGACACAAGGGTGAACTAACCCTTGATTCTAATTAAAACAATTCATTAGTTTGTTTTAATGTAAAAATTAAAACTAAGTAAAAATAAGTCTATCTATATGCTGCAAGACAAATCTGTAATTCAATTTAAGTGTTGAATTACTGTTAGTTATTAACAAATAGCACTTTATTTTAACTAGAAAACTGAAATCTGAGTTTTTTTCTTCTTCTGCAGTCTACAGATGTACGTGGAAGTTCCGTCCACAGTCTATCGGGATCATATCAATTATTTACACTCCTTAGCGGCACTCTGCTGTAAACTACTAAACTCAGTTTCTTCCTCAGTAACAAAACATCCAGTTCTTTACTTAAGCATTACTCCATGTTTCGTCACTTTTGTAGGGGCTGAATATTTTCTTCAAGAATGGACAAAGTGATGCTAAGGAGTTTGCCCATCGAAAGATTAAAAAGAGTGAAAATTCTTACGCAATTTCTATCCAAATCTATCCAAAGATTTACTCAAGCTATCAAGGCACAAAAATTCATACTGTATGTGTAACCAAATAAATAGCCTTCACACTGTTTGTCTGCTAGTCTGCGATTTGAAAAGATTTAGCTTTTTTTGTAGCTTTGCGCATAACCATTATCCTTTCTAAAGTTACCTAAAATACAGAAATAGTTAAATTATTAAAATATTAAGGAGTGATTGTGTTCACCGTTGACAGGAAACAGTTTAAATTATATTAAAAGATTTTAAATATGTAATAAATACAAAAAAAGTCACTTTACAATAACTTTACAATTTATTCTTTAATTTATGTACTAACATGAACGAATTATGAACCTGTATAGCATTTATTATTCATAGTTCAACAGTTAGTTATGCATTATTAAAATACAAATTCATGCATGTTAACATCTGATTGATAAATACTGTTATGATAGCAGTTTAAACATTAAGTTATGATTGAACTGCCTCTTGTTACTGTTATGAAATAGTTTGATAACAAGCGTGAAATGTTCATGGGCCAGTAACATCACCACATTGAAATGGTCTATAAAGGAGAAACGCATGTCTTTGCACTGCGGTAAAAACCGGAGCACCCGAAACCCACGCTAGCACGGGCAGAACAATAACCTCCACACAGAAACATCAACTGGCCCAGTCGGGACTCTCACCAGTGACCTTCTTGCTGTGAGGCGACAGTGCTAACTACTGAGCCACCGTGTCACCCATGACCAATATTTTATATGTAGATTGATTTGTCATTCTAAGCTGTTCCTCAATCTGTTCTGTCTTCATCGCTGCTGCATGACCAAGACATATCACAACACTACAAAGACCTAAGTCCAATCATCAATCAATGCACCACAGCAAATATCGAAAATAAAAGTGGTATTTATATGTATTTGAGAGTGTTTTCTTCAGTTCCTCAGTTTTTCTTTAACCCTTTCCTATTTTATTGTATTAAAGAGCAGTTTTAGATCAGAATGTTCTGCTGTTTGTTCAGCTAATTGCAATACACTCAAAAAAATTATTCATTGGATGAACTCAATTTAATTGAGGGCAGGATTTCCATCCAATAAAATTGTTTACACCAACTAAAAAGATATATATTTATTCAATTAAATGCAATTGAGTTGGTCCAACTCGATTTGATCAAATAAAAGTTTAAATACTTTTGTATTTTTACTTAACTTCCAGCAAAGAGTCTGGTCAAAATAAAGCCAGACCATTTTGAGGGATGTAAACAAAAACCCAACCATGGTCCCAGCGTATTTTCTGTTGTACATTTTTTAAATTTCTATATAGCTTCCAAGAATCCAAAACGAGCCACACATTGATAAATACTGTTAAGATAGCAGTTTAAACATTAAGTTATGATTGAACTGCCCCCTGTTACTGTTATGAAATAGTTTGATAAGCATGAAATGTTCATGGGCCAGTGACATCACCACATTGAAATGGTCTATAAAGGAGAAACTGTCTGGCTCCAGATTTCTATCCAGCTGAATGGTGCATCTCTTTAAAAAATAGCCTCGCTGCTCAGTCCCAAAGGGCAGTCAGAAAGCCAAAAATAACACTGTAAATTAGCTCGTTTTTGGCCAAAGTAGAAATCTTGGGTCTGCTACAACAGCCCGTACTGAATAATGTCTGCTGATGACGAGTCAGGAATAATTGATGACCATATGGGAGGTCCAGGTGCAGGTGGTCATTAGATGGACGGCTAATGAAGCGAAAACATGCAAACGGCCGTGTTTCGGTGAAGGGTCATTTGGACACACACAAAGAGGTGAAGTGGTGCTGAGAGACTGCGCAGGGGGGACGACGCTCAGCTGTGTGTGTATGCGAGACGGTGTAAGTGGGTGCTGAAAGGCTGGTGATTTTTTAAGTAGGGCTTTTCCCTCCCTATTTCTTTGCATTCAATCCTTCATATTACATCCGCACCTGCCAAAAGGCCTAAGCAAACAGCTGCTCGTTTGACGGGGGGCTTAATTGGGGCAGACTCTACGGCTGTCCATGAGCATATGGTCTACAGCCACACGAGGGCCAAACAGGGATGCAAAGGGTCGTTTGAACCAATCCCATAAGGGTTCGCTCACTGCGCAGGTTGGGATAATGCTAATTATCAGCACTGTGGGTAGTGTAGCTCACGGCAAACATGTGCACTTTTGGTTTTCAAGGAGGAGCACATTGGAGGTGGTTGAGTCAGGTTAGGGCCCATGAGTAAAGAGTAAGGACCTGAGATGGGAAGCGGCATCTGTTGCTTTCAGGTTGGTTATTGGGCTCCGGGTGCTGTTTTGGAATACTGCACACAAAATGTCTCTATTACTTGACAGGCGTTATTGGACAAAAAGTGTCAGGAGAAATCACACCTGCCTGTGTGACAGTCCTCGACAGCAGCTCTTCTTTTTAGCCTGTCAGACCCAAGGCCAATCAGAAACAATCCCTGACTGTCAATCGTTTCTCAATGATTTGGCATCTCTACAGTTTGATGTATTTTTGCTCATGGTATTGTGCTGTATAATAATAAATATATAAATATGGTACCTCTTAGTCTTTTACAAAGAAAATTATTTAAATGAGAACATTTTAATTCAAAAATTGGGAAGACATGACATCAGTAGTTTACAGAATACACTAAAATTACATTTTACTCAAATAGATAACTGGCACATTCCATTTTTGAATGAAATTGTTTCAGACATGTTTACATTCATTTTTCGACAACTCAATGCCAATGTTTTAACTTGAGAAGAGCTTTAAATTCCATTATCGACCATGTTGAAATGTATTTTTTTGTTAAAGATATTTTATGTATGATATTTCTGTTCGAAAATAAATCAAATCAAATCAAATCAAATCAAATCAAATTAAATCAAATCAAATGAAATAAAATCAAATCAAATCGAAGAAATCAGTATTTGCACTAGTGAAGCTGTACATTGTTGGATTTGCTCTTCAGTGTTTGGGCTTTCAGTAGTGACATTTACATTACACTGAACTGAACTATACTGAAGGGGTTTCAATTTATTGGAACTTTTATGTTAAGCTGTTGAGACAATCTACATTGTAAAAGTGCTATAAAAATAAAGATTAATTGAATTGGGTGGAAAAATCCCTGAGTTTTAATCACCACAAATAAAAGACGGCTAAAAATTCAGCTGTGCCATAACAAAATAAATTGCACTTTTTAAAACTATTTAAAACTTTAAAAAGTCTTTTTATATTGTGCTAATATTTATAAAAGTATTGTTCTCTTTTTGTGCAAATAAATGCAGCCTTGATGAGCATACAAAAAAATATTTTATCTTGGTGTATATTAAATTGAAAAAAAAA
>CAIGQQ010038251.1:14784-25127 GCA_903798035.1 Danio albolineatus
AAAAAAAAATGGTATATATATACTTATATAATAAATTACTTGTGCCTCAGAAAATGAAGACGAAATGCAATGGCACAAACTTTACAATGTTTATCCTACTCAGGTGTATTTTTTTGGTAACACTTTATTTCGATGGTCCATTTGAGTATTAGTAGACTGTCTGCTATGACATTCAACAGACATTTAACTGACAATAAGAAACTTTGCAAGTACATGTCAACTTACACTAACCCTACCCCTAACCCCAACCCTAACAGTGTACTTATAATCTAATGAGAATTTGTTGCAATGTAACTTAAATTCAACAAACAGACCTTCAAAATAAAGCTTAAATAAAGCAAAATAAAGTATATACACACACACACACATCTTGGCATTTTCATTAAGCAATTTAAGCAATATTCCAAAAATACAGATAGAAACATCATTCTGATTACGTACCCCTATATACGTACCTATGAGTTATGCTTTTTTTTTTGCAGTTTTTGTTTTCGCACTTCTACCAGAGGCCACTGTGTACGTTTTTCAGATCTCAAATTTCTCTCTCTCACCTGCTGTTCTCACATAAATCCAGCAGAAGCCGCTGTCAACTGGCTGACTGACCAACCGACCGATCCTCCCCTTTGTTTTAAAGACGAAATGCAGCCATACATAGCTCTGGCTACATAATTCACGATCTCCAGAAATACAGGGCTACATTTTCAGAATGAACCTATGTTGAAAATATACCTATTGTTAGGTGTGACAGACAAATATACGTAATAAAATATTTTTTTGTTTGTTTACTTGTGTGAACACACCCAGTCGTAACCGTTATATTAACTGTCAGATAGAAAATTTAATTTCTTGTATAACAATGCAGCATCAGACAAACACATTTTTATGAGACATAAATTACTGTTAAAGTTAATAAATGAAGCTGCAACTATATGGAACAAATATGGTCATTACCATACAGTATGTTGCATTAATGGCCGAGAACAAAAGAGATACAGTTCATTAAATGCACATTGTCCTTTTAGGGTATGTTGTAATGCTGTAGGCAAAAGTTGCCACAATGGAAACAAGCAGTTATACGCGTTTAAGCTAAAAGGCATGCTAAAAATAAATAAAATAAAAACAAAACACATAAGCTGACATTTATCTAATGTTAAAATTATTTTAAATTGGTGACTGGCAAAAAAACAATTAACAAAATTGTATCCAATTTAAAGGAATGCACTTTTAAAGCCACAGCTGGAAAGAAAATTTTTGACCCAAAACCTTCTATTTATATTCCTCGTGACATTTAGCCTCTACTCCTCTTCAGTAGCTTGAATTTGTGTCGTCATACTCATTTTATATCTCATGTGCTAAAATGGCATTGAGCCGTCTTCCAATATTTACAAAGATAAGTATCAACAAAGCAAAGGTTTTGTTTTATACTTATCTGTGAAGCCGAATGGGCACAAAGAGTAATAAAACTGTCATGGAGCATTGTACGCACATCGCTTGCAGAAGATTTCTGACCTTGGAAATGAAAAGAGATGGAGAAAACAGATATTGTCTGCTGAAGCATTGATTATACGGCTTCTGTCATGCTTTGATATTGTCTCTATAGTTTATAGATTTCTGTAGCATGAGTAATATGATGGCACTAAGTTTTCTAAATCTTTAGTTCTCGCAATGAATGCTCCAGCTTCCAAATGTCACTTTGTTCCATTTCATAGCTTTTGAAAAGATATATTCTAAACTCATGGCAATATACACATTTAAAATGTTATATTTTCTGGTAAAAAGAGCAACAATATCAATCACTTATTGCATGTTGCTCAGATTTTTCATTTCCCCCAAGAGATTCAGATCAATCCAACCAGCTACAATTCCATGACATTCCTCATAAACACGGCAGGAGACATGTAAAAATGATTTTTGCAGGGTTTTTTTTTTTTTGATACTAACACCCCCACAAAAGGCACATCAACAAAGGCAGAAAATAAGACACTTGGCTTACTTACTCCAGAAAACTATTAAGAGGTAAGATATTAACCGTAGTTTGCCTGCTGTGAACTCTAATTTTTATTTGGTGCTTTATGTGTTCTGTATTCCATCTCCCCGAGATGAAATTATCATAAAAGCACTCTTAAAAATGCTCTTTTTCTCTCCTGACAGACCCATTGACCCAACTATTCAATTCAGTAATCCAAGTGAGGAAAGAAATTACCTGAAAAAATTGCCCAAAGGCTCTCATTTAGCGACTGCGAGACATTAACATGACAAACAGGTAGTCTAAAAAGAGCCACACGAGGCTCCTGACAGACAGACAAACAAATAAACAAACAGAGGAATATGATAATCTGCTTCCTTGCCTTCTAATATCACTGAACAGGAATGTACCACTATACTTACTATTGAATAAATCTGGAGGAATGCATACAATCGAACCGCTAAGATGTGCAAATGTAGTGTTCTTGGCTAGTTGGGATGAATTTGAATGAATGCATCCTGAAACATTTCTGTCTTGTTTTTACCTCCTCAATTTGCATACCATCATGCATATACCATCAAATCTGTTGCTGGATGATGTGGGCGTATGTTCGACATCTGCTGGATTTACAGATCGTTTCTCTGAAAACTGAACGAAACGTCATGATGGTGAATATGTTGCCATGTAACCTAAAGTTCACTACTCCACCATTGTCTTCGGGATACTTGAGGCTCGTTATGCAATCCAGAGTCTAAAAAGCAAAGGTGCCAGCATGCGGTCCTGACTCATCTGGAACTGACTCATCACTGAACTGAGAAACAACAAAGTTTCAGCAGAACTCCCAACGGCATTTCCTTGTTCTCCATGTCAAATTTTGTGGAAAGGTCAACCAAGGGCCATACATTGTTCTCAAAACTTCTCCTAGGGTTATTATGCCATGAAATTCTTTCAAATCTGCCAGTAGGCCTACATCATTGTATGTAAAATGTAACAGTTTAAGGTCAAGATATTAAAGGAATCGTTCATGCGAAACTGTTGATTTTGTTATAATTTACTCACCTCTCTTTCTTTTGTTGAACTAAAACGATGATATTCTGAAGAAAGCTGCAGTAATCATTGATTTACATAGTATTTGTTTTTCCAATTATGGAAGTCAATTGTTGCAGGTGAGTAAATAACGGGTAGATTTTAATTTTTGGGTGAACTATCCCTTTAATACTCAAACTCTGAACATCTCCTTTTTATTTATTTATGAAAATTAATGTGATAACAATTTGGAACCAAGGCCGCTTGAAAAGTGGGCAATCACTGTTGTTCTCTATAGTCATTTAATCTTCCACTCTGCACTCAAATATATTGGATGGTAGATCCACATCAAAACGTCATGTCAAGTGGCGATCTGAAAGTATGATGCCCATACTCTCCTTAAATTGTTTCAATAGATCCAACTAAATTGAACAAAAGGGTTGTAACAAATGACATTTGAAGGTGGTCTTTTTCCAGTAATGAAAAAACAGCTGTGCTCCAGTAATGAAAGTTGAGTAGTAAAGTGGTTACATAGCTTTTATCCCACAAAACTGTACAATGCATTTACTAAAGGGACAATTGTTATGGGGACACCTGATGTTAAGAGCTTTGCTCAAGGGCATACTGATGATGGATTAAGTTTTTCATTAGTACACTGCCACACACTGATGGAAACCGACAGTAGTGATATAAAAATCAATACTGTGTGATATCATTATTTACCGAAATCTAGTTACGTCTAATCTTCGTCATTCAACCTTTTATTTATCTGGGCCCGTATAAATACACAGTATAAAGACTCTGAAGCCTGATTTATACTTTTGCTTTGCACCACGGACCTCCGCTGACTGTGCGCACCTCGTGAAACGGACGAGGCTTTTGTACTTGACATGTTGCCGTAGTGATGTTCTTTAAAACAACAGGGGCGGTCAAAAGAAACAGACCATAAAATCAGACGAATAAACAGAAGAAGTTTCTGGAACTACGTCATATCCTTAATATTATTAGAGATTTTTAAACTAATAATTTTTTATACATTTTATACATTATTTTAATGATTAGGAGGATTTGTATAACCATTTTTTTTTTTATCAAACTTTGATGCATCTCATGCTTTTGTTTATATCTATCTCGGACAGTTCTACCTATTAAAGTTTGTTACAATATTAATGACAAGACAGAATGGGTTGCGCTACAAATAATTTTTTATTATGGAAAGAATAAAAGCAAAAAAAATGCCACTTACTAAAAAATACTGACGTTTTTTTAGATTTAGATCGCTCCATAATTCACGCATTACTATATAACATTACTGTCCACCTCTACTTATATACTAAAAAGGTAATAATGGTCCAACATTCCCAACCCTTTTCACTAATAAAGCCTAGAAAAACAGGGCATCAGTATGTTGTAAACCTATAGGTTCAAATATTCCTTTCCCGATATCAAAGAAATAATTTGCTATTTTATTATAGTTCATAATTCAAAATGTAATAAATCAGTGTCAAACCTATAAATGGTGGAAAAACATTTCTGTAATTGTGTACCTGGGTCTCTACTTTTGCCATGACCTCTTTTGGCTTTAACAAACCCTCAGGTTTTTCAAAACTTTTGAACAAAATCTTTCTTCCTTTTCCACGGCTGTTGCAATTTCTAGCCAAGAATCATTGGTCATCTGGTTCTCCCTGTGATCATGCATGGACGGATCATGAAGATGTCTGCACAGCCATACCTGTTTCAGACAAAATCTCTTCAAAGTGTTTCATATTCAACTCAAATCAAACACGGCACCGCGCAAACTGTTCGCTCGAGTCTCAAAAAAGTGTGTGCTTCGGCAGCCGAAATCATGTCACGAGCATCCAAAGCGAACACACGACTTCACACTCGGACGTGTCAAGTACTGTAAACCAGGCTTGAGACTTGGTCATAAGTACAGTGCTAAGAATTGACTTGCTCAGCTGTGCTTTAAAGACTGTGACTGTGCTTAAAATTGACTTATGCATCAGTAATTCATTCATTTTCCTTTGGCTTAGTCTCTTTGTTCATCAGGGTAGCCACAGTGGAATGAACCGCCAACTTATCCAGCATATCCATACACATTCATACAATACAGCCAATTTAGTTTATTCAATTAACCTATAACGCATGTCTTTGGACTGTGGGGGAAACCGGAGCACACGGAGGAAACCCACGCCAACACAGGCAGAACATGCAAACTCCACACAGACCTGACAACTGACACAGCCTGGACTCGGACCAGTGATCTTGTTGCTGTAAGGTGACAGTGCTAACCACTGAGGCACCGTGTCGCCCCCTTATCATGCATCTCACTAGTAATTTAAGTAAAGTGTGGGAGCATATTCTGAAGGGTCCATCTTAGATGTGATTCACAACACTTTGCTCTGCAACTTTTGCTTACACAAACTCTTGCATTTTTCTTCTACTGTATGTTTTTTGTGACAGCACACCACCCCCATTGAAATCAATAAATCATGGTGTGCTGGCTACAAACTCAGTTTCTCCAAATGTTCTTGTAGTAGTTTCAATGAAATCTTCATTTATCAAAATCTAACAATGCGGTGGGTGGCAATGTGGCCTCACAACAAGAAGGTTACTGGTTTAGGTCCCAGCTGGTCCCGTTAGCATTTCTGAGTGGAGTTTGCATGTTCTCTCTGTGTTGGCTTGGGTTACCTCTGCGTGCTCTGGTTTCCCCCACACTACAAACACATGCGCTATTGGTGAATTGGGTAAACAAAATTGGCGTAGTGTTTGAGTGTGTGTGAATGCGAGAGTGTATGTGTGTTTCCCAGTACTGGGTTGTAAGCGGTAGGGCATCGACTGCATAAAACATATGCTGGAATAGTTGGTGGTTCATTCTGCTGTGGCGAGTCCTGATAAATAAGGGACTAAGCCAAAGGAAAATGAATGAATGAATGAACAATGCAGTGAAAAACAATCAAATGCCATTGCAAGTCATTAATATTTTGTGAAACGGTCTCTCTACTCTTTTTGACCATGGTGAGGACATGCATCATCTACAGGTTTTACGCCCAAGTCTATTTAACCAGAAAAATCATTGCTACTGGCTCAAACATATAATATTTCTCTCTGCCATTCTCATAGGGAGCAGACAAGGAAGGAGCCATGTCATTTAAACTTTACAGCTTCTTGAATTTTTTTTTGTACATCAAAAGCCTTCACTCTCGCAAAAATGATTTCTCTGGCACTCCTTGCATCCGAGAAGGTCTTTCTTCCACCCTTCTCTACACTTGCTCTGTCGTCTCGTTAGGAACTGGGAAAAAATGCAAATGAGAGACAAACCATGGGAGCACCTGCTGCGTGTCTCTGAAGACCTGGAAAACGAACAGACTTAGTAGAGGCCATAATGGGGTTGTCACCAAAATCTACAGGGTGCTTTAAAAAAAATTAAATAATAATAATAATAATTCACCTGGCCTTTTGCCGACGTGTTTATAGTGGAGAGGCCTGTTAAATAATCAAAAACTTACAGCAACTGCTTAAACAATTCTGCAAGCAATTGAGGACAAGCTCTGTTGTTGCTGGGTTTTTTAAATGGTGCTTTATGGTTGTCTGTTTCTAGATAGACTCTTGGTTTATTTTGAGCAGTGAAGGAAAATGCCAACCCAACACAAAACCACCATAATTATAAAAACCAGAGTCAGCTGTTTGGACAGCCACAGGAAAGGCGTCCTTGATCTCGGTGTGCCTGGGGTAGGATAGGGGTACCCCTTGCCTAAATAAGACTAAGGGAGCACATGGAGTTAATTTGAGGTTTTCTTTAGAGATTTGGACTGGAATTGCATTGGTTCAGAAGTGCTGAAATTGGTTTGATTTAACAGAAAACACGTAGCATTGCGTGCGGCAACAGTGCGTTCTTCTTACTTCCTTTACCACACAGTTTGATCTGCTTCTCCTGAGAGCTTGTTGCTGGCGCAGGGTCCTGCTCTTTTCATTCCCTCATGCGTTTAACTTATTACAGAGCACTGCTTATGGAGGTTTATCCATTGAGGCTTTCAGTATAATCACTACCTTGACCCGTATGTTCATATAAAAATACATCATTACCACGAATACTAGAATACAGAGAAACTTTCTTTGGTCAGTGTACATGTTAAATAACAAAAGATGTTGCTCAATTGCTCATTTCTATACATTTACTCTTAGATATTATTGACTATACATAACTGGAACTACATATACTACATAGATGACTATTTAGACCAAATTAAAGTGTTACCCTATACACACAAGTTACATCAGGCTGAAATACTTAAAGGATACTATTAAACTGACTGTTCCCATCATATTTAAGTAATGAATAATTACTGAAAAAACACAGTCACTGGTGTAATTTTCCAAGTATATATTGTTGCAGCCCAGAGACCCCCAAGTGGGCGAGACTTATGGTACTGTACAGTACATGTAGGATGAGAGACCTCTAAGCGGGAGGGACCACTAGTACCACCCATGGGTAGGCTATTAAGGCTAAAAGGGTTACAGCTGTGCCTACTGAGCATGTACACATCAATATAGTGTCATTTTTGTGTTGCTGTACAACAATAATTACTGTTTTTTTTATTGTAAGGGGTTTGTTTAGGGTTGGGGTAGTGTGGATAAAATTTAATAAAATAGATTACTGTAAGAGATACTGTAGGTTTAGGATTGGGGTAGGTATAGACTGAAATACAATAGGCAACTGTAACAGAGGGTTGGGGTAGTTGTACTGTAGATGTTAATAAAACACAATAGGTTACTTTAAGGGATAGGTTTGAGGTTGGGGTAGGTGTAGACGTTAATACTGTAAAACACAATAGGTTACTTTAAGAGATAGGTTTGAGGTTGGGGTGGGTGTAGATGTTAAAACAACACGTTACTATAAAGCATTAGTTTGAGGTTGGGGTATGTGTAGACATTAATACTGTAAAACGCAATAGGTTACTGTAAAGGATAGGTTTGGGGTAGGTGTAGACATTCATAAAACACAATGGGTTACTGTAAAGCATAGGTTTGGGGTTGGAGTACAGTAGGTGTAGATGTTAATGAAACACAATAGGTTTCTGTAAAGGATATGTTTGGGGTTGGGATAGGTGTAGACGTCAATAAAATACAATAGGTTACTGTAAAGGATAAGTTTGGGATTGGAGTAGGTGTAGACGTTAATAGAACACAATACTGTAGGTTTCTGTAAAGGATTGGGTTAAGGTAGATGTAGACGTTAATAAAGGACAAAAGGTTACTGCAAAGGTTAAGTTTAGGTTTGAAGTAGGTGTAGACACTCATAAAACACAATAGGTTACTATAATGGGTTCGGTGTGGGGGTATGTGTAGACGTTAATACTACACAATACTGTAGATTTCTGTAAAGGATAGGTTTGGGTTTGGAGTAAGTGAAGACGTTAATAAAACACAATGGGCTACTGTAACATGGGTTTGGGGTTGGGGTAGGTGTAGACATTAATAAAACACAACAGGTTGAAGTCTGTCACATACAAGAAATTAAACAAATCAATCAAAACCTATGAGGCTTGAACAGTTTACTTGGAGCTCAAGTTCCACCAAGTTCCATTTGTATCTGGTATCTGATATACATTTATACCTTACTAAAATATTCTGTCAATTAATCATTCAAAATTTGTTTGTCGGGCGTCACGGTGGTGCAGTGGGTAGCACAATCGCATCCGAGCGAAAAGGTCGCTTGTTCGAGCCTCAGCTCGGTCAGTTGGCATTTCTGTGAGGAGTTTGCATGTTCTCCCAGTGTTCACGTGCGGGTTTGCTCCGGGTGCTCCAATTTCCCCCACAAGTCAAAAGACATGTTGTATAGGTGAATTGGGTAAGCTAAATTGTCCATAGTGTATGTGTGTGAATGAGTGTGTACGGATATTTCCCAGAGATAGGTTGCACCTGGAAGGGCATCTGCTGTGTAAAACGCTAAAATATGCTGGAAAATCTGGCAGTTCATTCCACTGTGGCGACCCCTGATTAATAAAGGGACTAAGCTGAAAATAAAATAAATGAATTTGCCTGTCATTGACAGATTTGTACAGTAATCTGTGTTTTCACTGTTATATGGTAGGGAGTGAGGAGTATTATGTATATATATTCTGAAATGGTACTGGAGCTCCAAATCCAGAAACAAGAAGAACCAGAATGAAACAGTATGCACAAGCTAACACAATCATCAAATATTCAACAGCAAAATAAACTGCCCCGTGTTACCAAATAAAATCTCATGCAAGCTTTGGGAGTGTTGGTAAACTTGATGTAGGTAAATGTCTCCATTTTTAAAAATGTGTGCATTTTCTATTGTTGCGTTTTTTTATTTTTATGTTCAAATTCATACAACAAATATTCTGTGAAATTTTTGTGAAAATTATAACAAATGCAGAAAGAAAAATGCTGTGGAAATAAAAAAATGAAAATAGTTTGGTTGCTGTGCCCTTCTAAGTACATTGTACATTGTCAGTACATTTTTATTACCAAAGCCATTCAGTTTACACGTTTGCCACCAGGGATGTTTCTCATTACAGAACACTAACCATGTGGCTGACCTCGCATCCAGATTGCCTCTCAAGTCAAACAGATCAACAGGCAACAGCAACAGGGTCAGAAAGCCCTGCAAGGCATTTGTCTCAGGGAGATGAGCTGCACTGGGTGTCAATAAGAAACAGTGTTCTTTAAAGCCCAGTCTCTGTCTGACACTCTATATATCTACAGGCACCATCCAGGGATTCTTTCGAATGAGTTACAATAGGAGTGAGAAGAGAGTGATGAGTTTCCACCTCTTTCTACTCTTCCCTTGTGTTTCCTCCTTTACTCTGGACTGGACACAATCAAAACGAGAGTGATAGCTTGGGACAAATACACATCAGTGTGGCTAGTTTTATAAAGATATCTAAAGAAATAATTCTGATTAATAAATCCAAATGTAGAGTTAACATGATTGCGAAATAATGTTATTGGGTTGATGTAAGGCTGGGCGATATGACAAAAATCTCATATCACAATATAAGCCATGTCATATCCTGATAACGATATATATACCACGATATAGTACCATTTATGTAAAGTTAATCAGTCAATAGTTTATATATAAGCAAAAGGACTATTTCTTTTATCATTTTAAAATATATAGTCAAAAATGTACTCAATTATGTGATAATTTTCTCACTTTATTTAGAACTTATTTAGGGTAAATGTTTGATTTAAAATCAAAACAAAAGCACGATTACATGACCAACATAAAAAATAAATCTCTAAATAAAATGCAAAACACACACACACACATATATATATATATATATATATATATATATATATATATATATATATA
>CAIGQQ010038251.1:27858-47197 GCA_903798035.1 Danio albolineatus
CTTTCAGATATGCTAGAACCAGTCTTTCAAATGACTTCATGACCACAGATGTTAAGGCGACAGGTCTGTAGTCGTTGAGTCCAGTGATCTTTTGTTTCTTCTGGATTGGGATGATGGTGGAGCGTTTGAAGCAGGATGGAACTATGCGCTGTTCCAATGATCTGTTGAAGATCTGCGAGAAAATGGGGGCCAGCTGGTCAGCACAGGTTCTCAGACAGGCTGGTGAGACACCGTCTGGGCCTGGCGCTTTCCTTCTCTTCTGCTTACTGAAGACCTGACGCACATTATCCACACTGATCTGAAGATCAGGGGGGGAGAGGGAGAGGGCTGTAGGTGTTGATGGCTGTGTATAAAGATGGTCAGGGCGGATTTGGCTGGAGGTGGCTAGAGGTGTTGATGGCTGTGTAGAGGGTGTCTGGTCGAAGGTGTCGAATCTGCAGTAGAACGTGTTCAGGTCGTTAGCGAGAAGTTTACTGCCATCGATACTGGGGGGAGGTGATTTGAAATTCGTGATGGTTCGCAATATTGCACACAACGATGCATACACACCTAAAAGCCATTATAAACAAGCATGTTGACAACACAAAGTGCAACCATCTAACAAGATACATTTTTTAATAGTCATTTATTCATTTATTTATTAATATTAACTTCACTGAATGAGACTGCTGGACACAATGTTTTCAGCACAAGTCTATTCTTGGTTTAATATTGGAGATCGCCACTTGGAGATCATCCTCCATCTTCATTCATGTTCTTTATATCTAATGTAGCCTATGTAAGTGCCGTAAAGGTGTCAAAGTTTAACATTATGCCATAAAATCGGTATGCTGCAACTGACGCTATTGCTGTAATAATATAACATAATCATGGAAGAAGCTGCAATCCAAACTGATTGAAAGGCTGATGGCTTTTTATTTGCACATTGTTTTTTTTACATAACTATTAAATGCTGTTTTTAATCTTCTGAAGGTTCTGGATAAAATATGGTAATTCTAATAGTTTAATCAAATTTCTTTGAATTTGGAAATCACCAAGCAACCCCCTCTCATTGTCCTGCGACCCCCACTTTGGGAACCACTGAGCTAGAGTACTGTATGTTCAGTAGACTTGTTAAATGTAAAATATTTGTAAAACACATTAAATAAGATAAAATCTTAAATGTAAAATCCACACAATGTAAAAGTTGCATTTTATTTGAAATATATGTAGCTTAATTCTACAGACATCTTGTAAACTACTGTACTGGTGCTGTTCTTTTTCTTGTGCGAGTAAAAATAAAAATTGTACTATTTACAATTGCTGCCACCACAATTTTATTTTGTGTTTCTTTTTATTATAAGAGCTGTTGAAAACGTCCATCGGTTGTTGGACTTCTAGGTTGGATTACTGTAATGCTCTGCTCGCTGGTTGCCCAGCCTCCTCTATTAACAAACTTCAGCTAGTACAAAATGCAGCCGCCAGAGTTCTTACCAGGTCTAGGAAATATGATCATATCACCCCAATTTTATCCTCGTTACACTGGCTGCCTGTTAAGTTTCGTATTGAGTTTAAAATATTACTTCTTACCTATAAAGCATTAAATAATCTACCTCCTGTTTATCTAACCAACCTTCTGTCTCACTACAATCCAACCCGCTCTTTAAGATCTCAAAACTCAGGGCTTCTGGTAGTACCCAGAATAGCAAAATCAAGTAAAGGAGGTCGAGCCTTCTCATTTATGGCTCCTAAACTCTGGAATAGCCTTCCTGATAATGTCCGAGGCTCAGACACACTCTCACAGTTCAAAACTAGATTAAAGACCTATCTTTTTAGTAAAGCATACGCTCAATACATCACTTAGCGGTATGATGCATGAATGTGCTCCACGCATCTCGTTTATATACACTATGAACAGCAGATACGCTAATTATTCTCTTTATTCTCTATTTCCACCTGGGGATACCCATCCCGAGGCCCCCAGAGACTATGCAGCGCCACGGATGCGATCCAGACCCGCGACGAGATGATTCGAAGGCTCCATAATCCTGGACCAGGCTGTATCCTGAGCAGCTGCTTGGCGGAGTAGCAAGCAAGAGACAGATTCCTGTGACCCTCCAAGGACAGACGAGCCTCGAGTTCTCCAGCCTCCAGCGACTAGACTGCAGCTAAAGCTGCGCATCGATGGACTACTCTAGTGTTTGGACTCTAAGTAGTGAATATTAAACAACTCTGAACTGAACTGAACTCCAACACTAATAACTGGAATGACACTTTCAATTTACTATAACCTTCTATGTGAAGCTGCTTTGACACAATCTACATTGTAAAAGCGTTATACAAATAAAGGTGAATTGAATTGAATTGTTGTCTCCTTTCCTCAAGTATGGCATTTAACCAAGCTAAGTTTTTTTTTTTTACTTTGTTTTGATAGGAAAGCATATGGACAAAAACCGAAGTTGTAGAAAGAGAGAGGAAAAGCAAAAGCAATTGGAAAATGTCCACAATCCAGGATTCAAACTGTGAACCCCCAAAGAACAGAAGCCCTTCTACCATGAGTATATCGGCACTGACAAATATAAAATATTTTAAAATATCAGAAGTATAGAATCAGAGTTGCCTGTCTGATATAGTGTGTTCAAAAGTCAAACAATTACAGTGTTCAAGGGCAGTGATTCTGGGAGAACCCCTATAAGTCAGATGATATTAAAAGTCAATATTGTCCTGCTTTGACCCATTCTGCTCAGTCCAAGCAACAGTCTTAAAACCAATCATGAAACCACATGTCCATCTGTTCCACCACAACGCCCTTATTTAACACAAGTCCACAACAATACTCCCACCATCTGTGCCATCACCAATGGCTTTTAGATCTCTAAAAGCAGCATCTGCAGCTATCAGGTGCTGTAATGCCCAAAGCCAGCAAAACCACAACCAGCCTCCCTGGAGATGGACATGACTCCCCTAAATGTTCGTTCAAGCATGAGTGTTAAGCCAATAATGTGGTTTAGGACACTGCAAGAAGGGTGGGGTAGGAGATGTCAATCATGAGTGTCTTTCTGTGTTTCTGTTCTGGTATTATCAGCTGCTGTCACAGAGCACTGTAAGCCATCAGACAACCTTCTATGCCACATTTAATGATCAGAGGTTTGATGACATGCAGTGTCACACGCTGGCAGACATCAACAGCCTCATTATATGTGGGGAACAACTGCTCTGTAGCGCCAGATTAGATTTGTGTGGGTCTTTAAAGAATGTGGTTCTTATGAAGCCTTTGAACCAGCTGCCATTCATTTCCGAGTTTAAATGAAAAAACGTACGGGGCTTTCAACTACAAGAGGTTATTTAAACAAAGAACTATATGACCACAAGTGATTAAGGATATTGATTACTTTGGTTTCCTTTCATTAAAATAATCTTAGCACTTAAACTTCTTTATGCACACTTCATGTTTATGCCAGGAAAGCTTTTCAGAAAGGTGGAATACTGGATATGGGAGATAAAAGGATATTGATTAAAAAAATCTATTGCTTTGAAAAGAAAATCTAATTTACAACAGAACAACATAAGCGTGTAGTGGAGTGCTCTTGTTAACTGAAATTACAAGCATCTGTCAGTGATGTACATCGATGACACACAGGCAAATAAATACGTCAGATCACAACAATAAAAGTCACCTGAGATTTTAAAGGCAAGAGTATTCACTCATGTAAAATAGAATTATTAACATGAAACCCTTTCAAAGCATAAAATATTCTTTTGGAGGTTTTATAGATCATTAAAATATTTCGCTGAAAGAATCTCTCTTTTTTTATGGTAATATTACTACTACTACTGCACAAAACTTTTCTCCATGGAAAACAAAGCTGTCAAGTTGCAATTTTGCTTGGTTTAACTATAGAGAAACTACATTATTAAAATCTGAGCCCAGATCTCTGCACTGCACTTTCAAGATGAAAACTGTACGACTACACTTACACATAGGCTACTACTTGTTAAAAAAATACTCACCTAAGGCACAAAGTGAGCCAAGTTCATACTGAGGGGAAAAAAGACCTCTGGTTCATATGGATATGTTAAAGTGTGACTGAATACTATTATAAAACTGAGTATAAGCAACATTTTTGGTCTTTGTTGCTATACCCTGATTTAACTCTGATCTGAAGGGCAGTGTAAATGACAAACAAATGCTTATAATAACATCCTTGAGCACAAATTAGTTGATAATTACCCCCCAATTCACATTCAACAATCGAGAATTACTCGTCACTTTCTTAGTCAAACCAACAGATGTGCACAGTTCACGCGCTTTCCAAAGACCAGCGCGCGTGAAAATGTCACGTCAACCAGTATTTCAGAGACCGCGCGCAGCATAAAAAAGTGGATTTGAGGGAGGAAGTACATCAGAAGTGCTCGAAAATAAAAAAAGACACAAAAAAGAATGTATTGCATGCACTGCAACTGGGAACGTGGCCATGTAAAGTTCATGTCGACCATGCGTAACCAGACAGAACAAAAACTAAACGCACACTTGACATTACAGGTGTTAAATCAAGATGATTTCACACAATCACGTTTCCAATGTAAAAATTATAATCCAACAATTGAACTGCTCTATATTTAAAGAGACAGTTCACCTACTCTGCCATCCTTTTCTGTTATTTCAGACCAATGTGAATAATAATAATTAAAAAAAAGATATTACAGCCTCATAATCATCATCAATCGCTTTCAATAAATACAAACAAAACCACAAATGCGAATGGTTCTGTGCCAGAAAGTCAGGTCTGGAAGAAAATGGTGAACACATTAACCAGTATATGATGACAGGATTTTAAATCTTAAAAACTATTTCCTTAAAGACGCACACGCACGATTTGGTCCTGCTAAATCGGTGCGGGTAAAACTTGACTTCTGTGAAGACATTAACAATTCGTTATGTGCGTCCATTCAGACGTGTGGGAGTACTGAGAATACGTTTTCGATTTCACAGCCGTGTCTAATACATGCAATTATCTATACTCACAGGCCACAGGTTTTTACTTCACGCCTTTTCCCTAAATGACAACAATTATTAGTCGGAAGACAGGCTTGAAAGAGCACCTACCACCCCCATATCCATCTGCTCGGCTGTTATTGAAGGGGCCGCCCGAGTTTGAGATAAAAACCAAAGAACTGGAAAAAGAATCATCTCTGGGTAAATAATCCAAATGGTCCGAGCGGAATTCCACTTTCTGAGAGACTTCATATTGTCCCCCGCTCCCGGTTATCACAGAACGGTCTTTCTTTCCGCCGCATCCACGGTATAGATCACCCAAAGCCGGATCCCGGGCATTTAACGGTCCGCCGGAACGCGCGTCAGTCAAACTACCTCACTGTAGTGCGCAAACACGTGAAACACATATCACATACACCAACACACAGGGCAATTAATTTCCTCAGGGATCTGTGTCTCCAAGCGAAATGTCATTCACAGTGGTCATGACGATTTGTCAAAGCAGCCTGAAAGATGAGGTGTGTAAGCATTCACTCCCAAAAGACCAAAAGTCAAACGTCTTCGCTCGGTCTTAATCCAAAGCCTTTGGAGATCAGCGCGCGTGCTGTCAGAGCAGAGGCACCGCGCGCTCACGCCGAACACAGCGGACTGACTGATGCGCGTGAAGAGCGAGGAGAACTTGTATAGCCTACTTGCCTGATGGGAGGGGGGCTCTGCGGGGGCACTGTCGTCCAGCTGAGACCTGTGCGTTTTTATTTTGTTCACAAGTTTAGGTTTAAATCACATTAATATGATCATAAGGTGCGATACTTCCATCATGTTAGACTAGAAATGGAAAGGAAAATTGTAAATGACAGGTAGCCTAGGCGTTCTCACAGACATTATAGTTTTGACGTCACTTGCTTTAAGGTTCTCAAACTTGCTTGTGATGAATTTAGTATGATAAACTTTATTTCAAACCGTGATTACAGAGAAGATAAGCACTTCAAACGTCTACATCTGCTCTCTGTTTGGCAAAAGATCAGAGAATTCTTCAACATTTACAATAGCTATTTAATCGGAACAAACTAAAATTAGACCTGCATATGTGTTGAACTGCAAACTACCAAGATACACCATCAAGTACTAAAGGGAATGTGACTATGATATTGTATATGCACTTTGATTTATTTTTGCACTAGGCCTACTCTTTTTAGTTTGAACCGGGTTCATACACATTTTTACTACTAAAATTTAATGACTTTTCCATGACCTTTCCAGGACTTTCAAGTGAATTTTCATGACCTAATGTTTTATGTAATGTCTATGTATACATGGTAAATATTAAAAAAACAAAACAATGCATGTTCAAAGTTATTACAGCATATCATAAAACATGCAATAATATATTTAGTTTAAATGTATCTTTTTATCTAGGTAAAATGTATTTAGATAATGTTCACACAGCAATAATGATGTGAGAGCATGTGATTGTCCATAGACAGGAAAGAAGTAAAGATAACTAACCTATATTTAAGTATACAGACATTTGTTCAACTAATTTACATGACTTTTCCAAAACTTGGTGGGTTTTTCAGTTTTTCCAAAACTTTTCCAGGCCTGGAAAAAAGACATGTCAAAATTCCACGACTTTTCCAGGTTTTTTATGACCGTATGAACCCTGTTTGAATAATATAAACGGATAGCTTGGTCATGGTTTCAAAATCTCGAAATGAAGAAGACAAACAAAAAAAAAAAAAAAACAGTACTGAACAGGGCAAAAAAAAAAAAAAAAACAGTTGATGAGCGCATATGTGAGGGAATTAACCACAGGTGGTGGTCATGGACTGCCTTTATTTATTTATTTTTTTCTAATGTTCTCTGAGGTCCACTTACATTTTTACTCAAGAGTTTTACATAAAAAACAGAAGTAAAAAGCAATGTTCTGCCCTATTTGAGCCCCCCTCATCGGAACACACCATTGAAAGTGTGGCAGATTGTAGACTTATTGTAATCACCTACTGTTATGACTGACAAATCTGCATATTTAAAGCTTTTCAATACTTTGCTTCTAAAATAAAGTGTTGCTTCTAAGACACTGAAAGGAACAGCTGTTTGCATATTTGACAGTCTATGTCCTTCATAGATGGACACTGTTGTTATTTACTGAGTACACATCAAATCTATAAAAATATGCAAAGTTAGTGATAATACTTCAAGAACAGTTACTCATACTTGCGTGGTGCAACGTTACTGCTGGATCCAATATTGAAAATTTTTACCAAAACAATGACAATATTGATAGCCATGATAATTTGTCACTATAATTGTGATATGATTCTTTCATACCATTACATCTCTAAATTAGAAAAAGAGTGGGTAAAAGAGTGGAGACACTAAACAAGCGTCAATTGCACACTACCAGACACTTTGAAAATCTAAGCATTAAACGAAAAATAAAAATAGTGCACTTTAAGCTAATAAGCAACCACCTACAACATTCCAACATTCTTTGTGCTCTGAAGAAAAATCTTGTTTCACATAAAATACAAGCACTCAGTCAGTTTACTCAGAATGAATACATTGGTGTACTGTAGGTGTGACCTTTAATTCTTACTCCGCTATTAAACTCTTTTGTGCCTTTTCTAAATACCACAATATGAGTTTCAAATTCAAAGATATTTTGTAAAGAAAAGTGAGTGAGTGATCTAAAGGAAGCTGTGGGTAAATCTTACATCATAGGGAATGGCACACCTGACAGCCCGTAAGAGCTCTTATCATTTAATCACGAGCCAACACATTACTGAGTTATGGCTTTAAGCTTAACGCACATTTCAGGGGACACAACCCTGAAATGTATTGCAAAGACATATGAAATATTAGCTGCTGGCCTCAGGTAATGAAGGACAGGAGCGGCAGAGCAGATCTGTTGACTAAAAAACACCAAGTAGCGGAGACTGACGCGTGGGGACGTGATGTATAGAGGGAGATGGTGGTTTGAAGGCGGAAAAAGATTAATGGAGATGGTGTGGGGGAAGAGGACAGAGGATCACTGGTGTCAAGAACGTGACAGCCTTTCCTTCGGATGCGGATAATCAAATGCATGGTCAAAGCCACAAACGAAACGTCTGTCAAGGAAAATCTAGATGCATCAGTTTGGAAATCATCAAGGGTTCTAATTCGGATGAATAACTTCCCTTTTACGCAGGCGTCCAGTGATTACCGGCTTCAGACTTGACGTTTTGAAAAGACTGCTGAGCATACACTTTAGAGAAAAAGTTAACTTGGCGTACTTAATTCTGTTAACATCAGCTTTAAATGGAATAGCTCCCTGCATGTATATCGCTTTCAAAAGAGAGAAACAATTGTAATTTTGCACAATTTAAAAATGTTGGGGAGTGAATTGTCTTGCAATGAATTAAACTTGGCGGTTCATGAATGCATGTACTTATGACAAGAGGGGGTCCTTTGGGCCTGAGCATGGAGCCCAGTGAATTTTAGAAACCGCACTGCTTCACTATAATGCCACCTTCTGTCAACGTGACAAGGCAGAGTTAAGTAAAAGGACTACTTAAAAGCATTTTAGATTCTGGTCATACTGATGATGGATGGATGGGTTAAATAAGGTTCTGTTTTCAGAGGGCCACAACAATGTCTTCACTGCCTAATAGGATCATTAAAATTCTACAAGAGCCTTTTAGCCTGCTGTCATGAGAAAAGAAACCAATCAACATTTATAATACATGCAAGATGAAGATGGATTCATGTTGAATGCAAAGTTAAGAGACTTTGAAAATTAGAACTTTAAAGTAGTTCATACGGTATGCAACAATTGTGAATGTGCTGCACACACTTATATAAATAAGATAAAGGGGTACACTTTATGTCACAGTCACCAGAGATCCAGTCGGTGCAGGTCGCTGAAGACAAATCTACCAAATCTGCCACTTTAATGAACTACAAATGCCATCATGCGCTTCACTCACATACCTGGTCCAGATACCCTATGACTGCAAACACACACAGCTGAAGCTGTTCAGGACTAATAACAGAATTATACACCTCTTAAACACACACATGGCTGAGTCTTATTGGTTTCATACCTTGTAACAATACAAAGCATTTCTTTAGTCTCTCTGTTTAGTCTCTCTGTCTTTTGACCCTTGCTTTGTTTTATTGTTTATCCTGCCTGCCACCTGCAACGACCATCTGCCTGTTACCTGAAGACGCGTCTGGATTTTCTCGTTTGCGCCGGTTTTTGACAATTGCCTGCCTGATCATTCTTTGTTAAAACTGCACATGGATCCTCAACCCCACTGTCCGTTTTACACTTTACAAGATACTATTTCATCCTTTATACCCATTTAATCCCATTTTTCTTTGCCTCCTTGCATGATTTCTTTGCCTCCTTTAATATTATGTTTGTCAAATGAGGCTTTTATTTCTTGGACACAATTGTAACTGTTAACAAATACCAAGTATGTAAACTCATTCATTCATTTATTCATTCACTCATTCATTTTCTTTTCGGCTTAGTCCCTATTAATCAGGGGTTGCCACATCGGAATGAACCACCAACTTATCCAGCATATGTTTTACACAGCGGATTACACATCACATTCACACTCATTCACTACGACCAATTTAGTTTATTCAATTCACCCCTACTGCATGTCTGGACTGTGGGGGAAACCGTAGCACCCAGAGGAAACACGGAGAGAACATGCAAACTCCACACAGAAATACCAACTGACCCAGCCGGGCCTTGAACCAGCGACCTTCTATCGGTGCAGCCAAAGCATGTAAACTGATGTAGTCATTTGACATTGATTCATTTTGAACAATACAAGCCGTCTTTCATTAGAAAAGTTCTTGACCAAAGTAAACAACAACACTTTTAGAGCTTCCAGAGATGAGAAAAAAAGACAATTGTGACCGGTGGAATTGTATAGCTTAATGGTTTCGGTTCCTTGCTATTTCCTTGTAAAATCTAGAAATACATCAAGCAATTTCTGTAAAGTAAGTGAAAATAGTTTTTAAACCGTTTTCTTTGCAGCGTATACTGTCAGTGCTGATACCCTAGCTAAACATGTAAAATCAAAATCGATCACTATATTTTCTTTCAACCAACCAACAAAGTTGGCCATCCATTGCTGGAAATTAATATTTTTTAAATAACAAATTACATAGTTTAAATTGTAGGAAGTAATATAGCAAATTATACATTTGTAATCTATGTTTTTAGATTAATTTTGACCTAATTTATCAAATCTCTTTCTAATCAAAATCAAAATACCATATTAAAAATATCTATTCTTTATTACCAACATTAATGTATTAAACAACTTTATATCAGATTATCCCAAATGGTAGTGTAAGTTTGTGCAGGGGGTTGATAATTGTGAGCTGATAATTAATTAAGTCAATGTACAATTAAAATAAATCTGAGTCTAAATAAAACACTTGAACACTGAAAGAGATTAAATATTTTTTTTCCTGAATACTATTTTACCGCCAGAGAACTAGGAAACATGCTAATGTGTTTTCAAATTTACAAATTAACATAAAGCTTCAAGGGTAAAATAAATATTTTACTCTTGAAATAGAGGTTTGACCTGGAAAAAAAAACATGTTTGGGAATTTCTGTATTACATGCCCAGACATTAATTAATATGAAAAACAATTACATGACCAAAGTTGTCAAGGTTTGAAACATTATTCGTCAAGATTTTTTAGCATCCATGATTAGAAATTTAACCACCATTTGATTAACCACTATATGATTAAGACACAGCATTTTATAATTATAAATGATAATAACATATGAATGATACGTAATCGATTAAAGAGTAACTGTAGTGTGGTCATGAGTATATTAACATACAATTACTTAATTGAATGAAATCCACCAATCCATCCATGCATCCATCTATCAATCAACCAAACAAACACATTAAAGAGCACCAGGGTTAGACTGTATTATTACTCATTAACAGGACTGCACTGACAACCTATTAAACATACATGCAGTATAATTTTGCCAGAAGCAACCTCCTTTGGCTGTATCTCTGAAATATAAAGCTGTTTTTTTTCTCTCCCAAGCTCATTATAATTAAAATTCAAAAGACAGCACCGCAAGCACATCAGCGTTTCAAAGGCCTGATTATCACAACTGTACTAATCTAGAGTACTTACAATTCAACACAGTGTTAACATGTCTATCTCACGCCCTAAATATTGTATAATTGTTATACACACTTTGCACAGAGGGAAAGGCAAATGAAAAAGTACTTTGTTGTAGCGTTCAGATCTGCCGAGGAACGAGCAAGAGCTGTGCCCCATTATAATGAGAACAATGGATCCCCACACGCTTTGTAGTGCTGGTTATTTTGATTCATACCGGCGACTCGAATCTTTTAATTCTCTTCACCGAAACAGAATGTGGTTATATTAATACACCAGTACCACTGGCGGCCATTGAGTATTTTATCTTTTTTATTTTGGCACAGTGATTCACTGGAATCACAGATCAGCAATTGCTCAACTGATTTGGTAAATACTGAGGCTGCATTCCATTCTTAAAGCTTCATCTTTATGCCCTTATAAAATGGTCACCTTCAAGAATGAGAGATTCAATGAGATAAAGGAAACAACAACAAAAACCCTTGTAATGTATTTCTGCTTTCTCTTGCTTAATCTGTTTCACAAAATAAACACTCAACGAATCATAGGAATGCTTTTTATCCATCACTTGTGCATTTCAGAAGTGAAGTATTTTCCTTTGCTCCTTTAAAGTGGCCAGTTACAATCAATTCAGTTTGGAATGACCCTTCAATATGGTGGACATGATTGTTGTCACTTTAAAGTGCCTTTCAAAGGCAGATTTATCCTGTCTAGAAAACACTATGAAAAGTTGTCGATGAAGTGCTATTTATTAAAATTGTGTCTACAATTATATTTTTTGCACCATAAGCATTATTATAATTGCACATTTTTAGACAGATTACTCGTCTGCACGATCAGTAGGCGGTGACAAAATAGTGAACAAATGTGTGAAATGTGAAGTTTATTTATAAACTAAATTGGAGAGGATCATGTGCTGATGATTGCTTGCAGCCGGTCTCACATTATTCAATTTATGATTCACCAATCATACGATTCCTATGCCACTATAAATACCCTAAGTTCCATATCACAGCCATCTTTGTTTTAAAGAATACCCTCTTCCACCCCTACTCCTCCTCCTTTCCTAGATGGGTGGCACGGTGGCCCAGTGGTTAGCACTGTTGCCTCACAGCAAGAATGTCACTGGTTCTAGTCCTTACCAAGTCAGCTGACGTTTCTGTGTGGAGTTTACACGTTCTACCCGTGCTCACGTGGGTTTCCCCCGGGTTCCCTCCCACAGCCCAAAAACATGCAACTTAAGTTAATCGACTAATCCAAATCGGCATAGACATGCTCCTGGTATGTAGTTATCTTTTTATCTGTTCATTAGCTACCTGCAGGGGAGTTCTCGAGATCTACCTGAGCTCAAACTCTCCTCTCGCCTTGCGAACGGGAGGGAGCCCCAGGCTCGAGGATCTTATGAGCTCAGGGCTCTCTCCCGGGACAGCATGCCAAACAAGCTTTATAATCAATCATCAGCTAAGTGTGAACTCTTGAAACTGTAAGAAATAAAAACAGATTCACTAAATAAATACAATTATGGTTGTGTTGTCACTAAATCAGTTAGTCAATGGATTGACACTGATTTACTCAAACAGTGATTCAAAGAACGTATGAAATTGTCATCTTTATGAGCAAGTCAGTGAATCAACAAGTACAAAACAAACACTGATTTCAAAACAGACTCACTGAACAAATTACTGTACAAAAAGGACTGTTTTTACGGTATGTACGAGCTACTGATTCAGTTAGTCAACATCATGCAGGTGAGTGGGTTTGATAAACCACCTGTGGGAGACATCTGCTTTCCTCTATTTGCACCAGACACTTTTTTATAAAGACTCCTGGGGTAACATTGTGCAATTCTGTCATTCATTCATTTTCCTTCGGCTTAGTGTTTATTTCAGAGGTCGCCACAGCTGAATGAACCGCCAACTATTGCATGTTTTATGCAGCGGATGCTCTTCCAGCTGAATCCCAGTACTGGGAAACACCAATACACACACACACACACACACACACACACACACACACACACACACACCAACACTACTGACAATTTAGATGATTCAGCTCACCTTTACCGCATGTCTTTGGACTGTGGGGGAAACCAGAGCACCCTGAGGAAACCCACATGCAAACTCCACACAGAGAAGCCAACAGACCCAGCTGGGACTCCAACCAGCAGTTTTCTTGCTTTGAGGCCACAGTGCTAACCACTGAGCCCCCATGCCACCCAAAATTCAATGTACTTGATGCATTTGAGAGGGCTTGATAAACCACCTGTAGGAGACACAATCTTTTCTTTTTCTTTTTATTCTCCAGACCCTTTCCAACAAACACTCCAGTACAAGGGGAAAAACTGCTAAACTTAAACTCGTCATAATATCTATTTGTTGCTGCTTCCTGGTGATACAAAGTGCTTCTTTTATCCTCATTTGTAAGTCGCTTTGGATAGAAGCATCTGCTAAATGAATAAATGCAATGTAATGTGAAACATGAACTCACTGTTTGAGTCAGTCTTTATGTGCAAGGCACTGAATCATTCATTCAACTCGCATGATTCATTTATTCAACTACACAGAGCTCTTTCTTTGACTTTATCAGCCGCTGTGTATGACTTTCAAAGAAAAAGGTAACAACAGCTTAAAATAAATGATGAGTCAATGTCTACATGTCAATTTAATAGTGTATGGTCATCTGTCATTCATGCACTGAGGTCACTTATACATCCATTCTGTCCGGGACCGTGTGTAAATGAATCATGTGCCAAACTGAGCAAACAACACATCCCCTTTGCGTCAGTCAGCAGATCCTCATTCAAAAAAACACATGCCCCAAAGTCAAATCCTATTTGTCTGCTCTATACATAGCCACACTTCAAAATCCGCTTTTAAACATATTCAGAAAGACAATTAAATGAGAAAATTCATTTCATGTTAATGACAAAAGCACCAGAGCTGAGCTTGGTGATGGAGAAATGTCAAAGCAACAGATGACTACCAATTGCACCATCTGCTTGGCGGCTGTCCTTGCTAATAATTATACCAAAATACCATGCAAATAATAGCTTGGATAAACAAACAATCTAATAATGTCAAAGAAATAGCACAGGGACCTACAAACTAGCCACTGCTACATGGAACGCAACTGAATTCCAATTCTGATCAGGTGTAAGTTGAACACAGACTGTCAATCATCTGACATCTTCAGTGGAAGATACAGAGGTAGAGAACCAGAAGTGTTTTCTATCCTGAACAAAGATAGTATTAAGTTCTTGGCACAAGTAACACTCAAGATTTAAATTGCATAGTCAGAGACCTTTCTGAAACTCTATTGAAAGTTGCTTAATGTTATGCACTGCTGGAGTTTGATTTGGCTGAGGAGTGAAAGAGAAATAAAAAGAGAGAGAGAGAGAGGGTTCCATGTTCAATGTTTCAATGTGTGTTCATATAAGAAAAAAAAAATGCAAAGGAAAAAAACTCGAGCTTGTAGAGTAACTGAAGGCTTGCACATAAGGACCGATGGTTTAACTGCAGGTATCAAAATGTGAGTTATTGATGTGAAGTTCAACTAGATCAGACAAATCATTCTCTGTGCTGATGAGAGGTTTGGACACTGCAGGGCTTTCAGTCCAAATCCTCTCAAACTGAGAAACAGATGAAGAGTTTTCTTCTAAAATTTGTATTTTTTTTTTCTCAGGCTCCTATGTGTTGAGTAATTTCACTTTTATGGCAATGAATAGCTCATAAACCCAGGAAGCTGAGGAAAAAAAAAAAAAATTTCTGATTTTCATTTTAGAAGAATTTCAGATGGCACTTGGAGGCCTTTGTATCTGAACTCTTCAGATTCTTATTGTTCCTTAACCGGTGAGCAATTCCAGCTGCAGTGTTAAAGCGATTCCCCATTAAAACTTTCTGCTTTAACCTTTTCTTTCATGCATTTCAATTTCGTGGACGACCAGGTTTTTTCGGGGACCTGGTTGAGTTATTGACACTGTGAAAATACAAATTTTCTAGAAATTTCAGATTTGTAATGACTACCCTCCAAGCAATTTAAATGTTTAAACGATGTCAAATAGACATTCAACCACAGACGTTTTGGCTAAAATAAAGGCTAAATTTGGGCTGTAGAACATTCATCAAATAGTCTATTTGGACAGACTTCACATGTGTAGTTGTTCATTTCTGCCTATTTTATGGCAATGCATACGTTCATAAATACAGGAAGCTGAGGAAAAAAAGCTAATGTTAAAAGAACATTTCTGATGGCACTTGGAGGCTTTTGCATCTGAACACTTCAGATATTTATTGTTTATAAACCAGCGAGAAAATCCAGCTGCAGTGTTAAAGCGATTGCCCATTAAAACTTTCTGCTTTAACCTTTTCTTTTCTGCATTTGAATTTTGTGGGTGACCAGCCTTTTTGGGAGGACCTGGAAGAGTTATCAACACTGTGCAGGTGCAGTTTTTTAGATTTGGAATTGAAATTTCTACCCACTAAGAAAATTTATCTTTGAAAGTCAAATATACATGTTATCATAGATGGCCAAAAAAAATTAAATAAATAAAAAAGGCTAAATTTGGGCTGTATTCATCAAATAGACCATTTAGACAGACTTCACACATGAAGACATTAATTCCCGTCTATTTGATGACTAGTCTAGTTTGGAATATTGTGAGATGTCTATTAAATATCATGGACAGCCCATATTTAGAAAAGATGCCCAAGTTTGGACACCTAGACATATTTTAAAGAAAAATTGGCTGAAAGGTCCATCCCAATGGCCTTCATCTGGACAACCTGTCAGAGTTTTAGTGACTAAAATGACTCAAAATCATCCGCCAATAAAACCAGAAAATTTAGCTGCCAGTTAAAAACTTGAGTAAATCCCCAGCAGGTGATGTTAGTACAAGGGTGTCCAAACTCAGTCATGGAGTGCTGGTGTCCTGTATAGCTTAGGTCCAACTTCCTACAACACACCTACCTGGATGTTTCTAGTATGCCTAGAAGAGCGGTGCTCAACCCAGTTCCTGGGGATCTACATTCCAGCATAGTTCAGCTCCTACCCTGATCAAACACACCTGAACCAATTAACGAGGGCCTGAACAGCACTTGATAATTACAGGCAGGTGTGTTTGATATGGGTTGCAACTGGAATCTGCAGTAAGATAGATCTCCAGGAACAGGGTTGGCCACCCCTGGCCTAAAAAAGAGAGAGCTTGATTAGCTGGTTGAGGTGTGTCTAATTGCGGTTAGAACTAAACTTTGCAGGACATTGGCACTCCAGGACCGAGTTTGGGCACCCCTGTATTAAAACTTGAAATAGGACTAAGTAATGTCCTCAAAAAGCAGCTTTACAGACGGTAAAATAGAGAATAAAATAGCATTATAGTGCTTCAGATGGTGGAACATTCCATTATATCAGACAGGCAGGAGAGTAGTGATAGAATGCTGGTTTGGCTCTAGTTAACTCAAAACTGATTCAGTTCAATCCAATACAAATGTCACTATTGAAGGATGATCCACCAGTCACATTATAGGAAATTGTAAACTGTTTTCTAATTTTGATCTCCCGTTTATCTACGGAATCCTAATTCTGAGCACTAAATTCAGCACATCACAGATGTTTACCAAAGCTTGGCTTGGTTTACTCCATATTTTCCATGCACAGCATTTTGATCCTGAAGCGCAGAAAGCCAAATCCGCAGCTCCAGCCGAGGCCTAATGGGCATTCCCGTCGGACAGGTTAAGATTACAGTGTGAAAAACACAAACAAACAGACAGAAATGTCAGCTGGGCATTAATTAATCTCTTCCTGTGGCTGAATGGGCGTTGAGATGGAGAGCGTGCGAGAGAGAATTGAGCGCTAAAGCAAACAGCTCAAGGACAAAGGGATGTGTTTTGTGGCATTGAAAATAAATCGAAACTGCCCTATGAAAGTAAAAAATAACCACAATGAAAACTATACTGACTTAAAGAGACAACCTGCCTGCCTCATTGATCAACATGACTGCCCATTCCAACAGTCAACAAATGAGAAAACCCCATCATTTTAGATAATAATTCAGGAGATAAGCATCACACACACAAAGAAATTGCTTCTTTATTATATTACTAGGAGATACTTTATCATGTGCCCCATAAAGCAGAGAGCTAGAAAGTGATTTTAAAAGGATTTAAAGTACTGCACTAATTCTGTTTTGAGCATCAGCTGACTTCATGTGAACATTTAAAAGACTACATGATAAATGCTAAGCCGTGGTCACACTGCACTTTTCGCCCCATAGTCTTCCTTTCATACACTTGTGAATGTGGCGGACTAAAAACGTAAACGTAGTTTACTGCGTTGCAAAGTTTAAACTTGGTAAACTCTAACCTGTGAAATCAAATTACATGATTGCTTGAGACCAACCGAAGAACAAAACATGACCTCTCAGTACAGACATTTAAAATAAGGAGCAATCACTTGCTTTTAAAAAAAATGTCTAATCATCTTGTTTAATCCACCCCTTTTCGCAGCATCGTACAACAGAATTTCGCATGCTCAAACTCCAGTGTGACCCTTGCATTATACTTTTAAACGGACATAATAAATCTGATTCTTAGTCTATATTCCAAGTCAATAAAAACAATTTAAATATAAAAAATACCACCAAAGTTTCTGATTTTATTTTTATTTATGAATTGATTGAGATGACTTCCCTCAAAAATTTCACATATTTATCACTTTGCCTATATAAATTGCTGACTATAAGCTACACTCTTCTTTTGGGCTGGAAGTGCTGACACACTTTAAACAGATGATATTGTCTCCTACATTTTATGAGTTCACATCTGACCCAAATTAAAAATTTTAATAGTAAAACCCCCTGATGCCCTAGCTGTATTGCAATTCTTTCACTCTCATGTCAGAGCATCTCAATGCCTCTTTTATTCAGCACAACGTTTCACATTTTCTCCAGTGCTGTGTTTTTAGGAGAGAAAAAAAAAAAGCATCTTATCTCAAAACTCCCGGTCCTTGTCCTTTCAATTCGTCTTTTTTTGGGGGGGGGACATGGTGGTTTGAAAGCGGGTATTGTTACCAACCTGTCAAGGTCTTTTTGGGTTTAGTGACACCTCTAATGTCACTAAGAGAGAGCACAGCGAGAGACGACACACTGGCAGTAAAGGGAGAAAATAGCTCTTGACAATGAACCTGCCCTTTACCTGCAGGAACAACTTCAGATCTTCAACATGTTAAGGGAGAACACTGAACTTTAAATCGAACAACAGATGCCTCCGTGTGGATCGGAAACAAAAACTAAATAAATAATCTGGAGTCCCAGAGCCTGGAAAAGAGTTTTGTATTTATGTATTTAAAGAAGATAAGGTTTCGGTTTTGGTCTGAATGTTGTTGAATGCTGTGTACATTAAAAGCAAGGAGCTGCTTTGGTGGTCAAGTATTGCATAGACCAAAAACACAATATGTATGCACACAATGTTTTCACTAAATCTTATTTTTGTAGTTTACACGTTGGCAATTACATTTTAATGTTCAAAGACTTGCACTTTGAAACCTGTTTCAGAAAGTTTTCCTTCAGGCATAAATAAACAGCCAAATTGCAAACAAAGTTTCAAATGCTTTACATAAACACCCTCTAAGTTGTAGAACAAAAGCACAGAAGTCTCTTTAAGTACTGTTAACCACAGACCTAATGTCATACAGAACACTAATCAATTTCCCTCAAATAAAATTTATGTAATGCTGAGAAATAAATCACATTAAAGAAGTGAACTGATTGAAAGAGCTGTGGAAGTTGATTTAGCAGGCACACTTGTCATTCACAATCAAAACTGACCAGAGACCATAATCAAATAATCATGTCATTTTGTTATAAAATAAATCTACTGCACATTTAATTTTGATAATGTTTTATTTTCCTATCTTGTATTTAGAAGGGGTTTCATATTAAAATATATTCACCTAAATCATGCGTTCCAATATAAATTGTAAAAACATTTGATTTGATTTTTTATATTTTCAATTAGTGCAGTATTTAGAGACACTGGGTGCATGTCTAGCCCTAAGGCCTAGAAATACATTCAGGGCTATCTATTTCTTAGTTACTAAGAGCAGTCTTTGCATACATAATCACTAACATTCATTAAGATTTGCCTTTGAGCATGTATTTAGAGAGAGAGAGAGAGAGAGAGAGAGAGAGAGAGAGAGAGAGAGAGA
>CAIGQQ010038251.1:70778-95274 GCA_903798035.1 Danio albolineatus
TTCTGCCATATAAACAAATGCATATAATAATTTTCATCCCTACAATTGGTTTATGATATGTAGAAGTATATGATGAATACATTTAAGAGGATGAGATATATGTTCACACATACATACACACACACACACAGTACTGCTTCACACGCATGTTATAATTAAATCCCTGGATCAGAGGCTCTGTTTGTTAGTACTGTGGAACAGGTGTCAAGGTTCATGACCCTCAGCTGTACATGGCTCATTTTTAGCTGATCTTAATCCCTCGTTCACAAGCATCTACATGCATGAACCCAAAAGAGTCTACAGCACATGCCTGAGAAGCTTCTCTGAGTACACATGCACCAGAGAAAAGTCAGGGATGGACCAAAATTTCACGTACAGAGCCGTCGGCTGTATGTTTAGCCAGGAAGGCAAGCTACTTTTGAGGGGCAGATTCTAATTAAAAACGGTGAGGCTTGTTAAACGACAGGCCCTTCCTGCTCCGATATGGCCTTGACGGCCCCTCTGCAGGCGAACATTAATTTCAGTTTCACTCTGCTTCACTGCTTCCCTTCTGTAACTTATGAACGCTCCTGAAATGTCTCTCGTTGGCCTATCTGTTTTAGCTGTCACTAGGAGAGCACATTTCAAAACCGCCGTCACACAATAAAGCATTATGAATGGAACCTTAACTCCATGCCAGTAATACTGTGAAAACAAGAACCCGCCTGGCTTCAATGTCACACCGCTGCTATTTTTCCCCTGTTATCCTTTGCATTAGCGTAAAAAGGATTATGCTGTTACAAACTGGATACAGGGTTGACTGGCAGAGGGGCAGTGGTGCTGATTAGCCCTGCCAGTCAGCACAATGTCCTGACCCGTACTATTCATTTATTTATTTCAAGTAAGGCTCAAAAATCGCAATGAAATAGAAGCAAAATGAAGGTTAGAGTCAATGTGTGGGTTTGCTTTAGTATGCTGGAGTAGTCTCCTGACAGGAATGAAATGCAGTTAAAGGATTAGTTCAACCAAAAATGGAAATCCTGTCATCATTTACTCACCCTCATGCCGTTTCAACCCCACATGACTGGCCTTGTGAAAAAAAAAAAAAAAGTTTTGCTAAATATTTATATTCTATTTATATTCATTGCTAAAAATATATTTTTACTGACACCTAAAGGGAAAACTAAATTATTAATATTTCATCCATTAATTCAAAACATTGTGTCTTAAAAAGTAAAATTATAATACAATATTGCCTCTCAGATGCTGATGTTTAGTATACTGTACTATACTATTTTTGCTGTAGGCCTGCCATTAACAGGTAGCTTAATAACAATTATATTCAGTTTGCTTTTCATTTAAAATACTAATAAAAGATTAACAGGTTAGACTTTTTTCTTAATGAATTACGAATTTTAATATAATTAAAAAGTTTATAGTAAATGCTAAAAAGCTTTTACACTGAATGGATCCTTTTCACATTTCAGGAGCGGAAGTCAAGGTTGGGTAAACTTAAAGCGCAGTGAATGGGAGAGTACAGTCGTATTTGCTGAAATAATAAAAGAAACTCCATGATTGTGTTAATAAGACTTTCAGAAAAGGAAAAAAATAAATAAATTGTGAGAGACTGATTAAAGGCAGCCAAAAGAAAAAAACAGTGTCGAATTTACTGTCCTGCTCCATAGACACCTCGCACAAGTGGTAATTAAATTTTTTGTAATTTGATGCAAAGATGTTCACACATTTAACAAAATAAATCAAAATATTAAAAACCTTTAAGGATGTTAATGACCTTTAAGGGTTCATTGATTTTAATGACTTTAATTTACTTTAAAGTGCAATCAGAACCTGAATCCTTGATACCTGCGATAGCCGTTTTGTAATCTGTATTAACATACATGAGTGCTTTTATTTTTAGATATATTTAATGCTATGTACGTCATGCTTATTGAGTTATTCTTGTGCCATGTGTGTTGATGTGTACTGTCTCTGTATATCCACACACAAGTACTGGGCACGTTTTAAGGAAGGGTCCCCTAGTGTGAAAGATGGCAGCAGCTGTATTTGCATGAAACAGGAGGAAGTGATTGTACATCTGCAATCCCAAATTCATTCATTCCCTTTATTAATCTGGGGTCGCCACAGCGGAATGGACCGTTATTCAGCATATGTTTTATGCAGCGGATGCCCTTTCAGCGGCAACTCATCACTGGGAAACATCCACACACACACACTCTATGGACAATTTAGCTTACCCAATTCACATGTCTTTGGGCTTGTGGGGGAATCTGAAGCACCCAGAGGAAACCCACGCGAACACAGGGAGAACATGCAAACTCCAACTGACCCACCCGAGGCTCAAACCAGCGACCTTCTTGCTGTTTGGTGATCATGCTACTCACTGTGACACCGTGGCGCCCCACAATCCCAAAAAATGTAGTTAAATAATTGTACACAAATATTGATTTCATTAATCACAAAATTCAGAGCAACCATGAAGAAAAACATCTCGGAGGGATACAAAGCCAACTTTACTCATCTGGATGCATGGAGCCTGTTTTAACGGTTCCTTAGGAACACTTATTTCGGATTGGTCAACCACTTAGCAGTTTGTTTTCATTTGATAATAACCAGTGAAAACATGTGTCTCAGTTACAGGTTTCTATTGTATTGAACATTAAATTGAAGGACTTATCAGTTCTGTAATATTGTTGCTGTGTGAATCTTGTGAGGACGATTGATTTTACACTGTAATAGAATATAAGATAACAAACAGACAAGAATTTAAAACAGTTTCATCAAATCAATATCTCATATCCTCATAATTATTTATGGGGCCAAAATCCGTGTAATGCTTGTTACAGCTGTACCACATTTTTAAAATGTTTGTCTACTTTGAACTGGGTGCTTGTTAGCAATTGTTTTCTTCATGGACGCTTTGTGTTCAGTGAGCTGATAAAATATTAAAGTCACATCAATATTAGGTGGCCAGTTTTGTACTTGCTTGGTGATTCCAACCAAGATTCGAAAAGTGATCACCCTGTCGGGGTTTAATTGGCGCTAAAATTCTAATAGTTAGTAAATTAACTTGTTAATACTAAAACAATAAAATACCACTAATAAAAACAAATGTTTTGAGAAGAGAAATTTTTTTTTAAAGAAATTTTTAAAAAAAAGCAATGATGAAGGAAAATTAGAACTTAATCTTGACGGTCCCAGCCTATTTATGACATCATAAGCAATCAATAGCTGGGTTTCCATTACCCTGCATTAATGCACATTTTAAAAGTATCACAAGCGAGAAATGGAAACAGCTAATTTTTAATTTTAAAAAATCCCTTAATTTTGTCAGAACCGACTTAAAATTGTAACAAGAGAGACAATGCGCACCAGGTAAATTGCGAAGAGAAATTATTTATTAACAAATAACATAACAAAAGATGGCGCCACAGTGGCATAGTGAGTAGCACGTTCGCCTCACAGCAAGAAGGTCGCTGGTTCGAGCCTCGGTTGGGTCAGTTGGCATTTCTGTGTGGAGTTTGCATGTTCTCCCTGTGGTTACATGGGTTTTCCCCAGGTGCTCCGGTTTCCCCCACAAGTCCAAAGACGTATGGTACAGGTGAATTGGGTAGGCTAAATTGTCCGAAGTGTATGAGTGTGAGTGAGTGTGTATGGATGTTTCCCAGAGATGGGTTGTGGCTGGAAGGTCATCCGCTGCGTAAAACAAATGCTGGATAAGTTGGCGGTTCATTCTGCTGTGGCGACCCCAGATTAATAAACAAGCGGCAACCTCCCGCTCTCCCTCTGGAAGCCAATACGGAAGTAACTTAAACTTGCAATTCATCGAAAATTCCGCTAGTCCTGGCTGTCCTGGCTCCATAATAGAGCAAATCTCCAATGAGCCCACTGGTGAAATGGCCAATTTTACAGCAGAAAAAAAAGGTGTTTACAGCCTGGTACAAAGAACGATTTTGGTTCATATAGCTTATATTACCCTTCATGACAACTGTGAGGGGGGTGAATTTTTTTATAACTCATCCGTTTCCTTTATATTAAGCTAAATTAAGTTTGCATAATTAAGGGCGTCGCCACTTGAGTGACAGCTAGTCCCGCTGGTCGCCGTCACGTCACCTCAGCTGATTCCGCCTGATTCATCGTGTTTTTGTGTTGTTTTATATGGCTTTACACAGTCAGTTGCCTTTTGGAATTATTTCCTACCATTATCAGATAATATGACATGCTGTGTGCGCTTAATTGTGCTCACAAACCATTCACGTGGACTCACGTTTCCCAGGTGAGTGAAATTATATACTTATACCATCTCTTTAAATGTAATTGCTTTATTTAGGATAATTTATGATTTATAATGTTCTTCAGAACTCTAATGCACTCCAGAATCTGACAGATTGATCAGCTGTAGGCTATAAAATCGTCATCTGAAGCGTTGTCATACAGTCTTCTGCCTGGATTTCATCAATAGCCTTGCATTTACTAACACAGACTATAACTAAAGTATTTGGATGTAATTCACACTTTCTTCCAATGCCGCTCACGCTCCGCCCACGCTCCGCCTCTTTGCCCTTGTTTGGTATGCCTCAGTTGGTGCGATGACGCGCGAACAAAATGGCGACGGTTGGCCACGCCTACTAGTAGCTTCTTTTGGGTTCATCAGAAACCTATGGGTGACGTCACGGATACTACGTCCATATTTTTTACAGTCTATGTTAATAAAGGGACAAAGCCGACAAAAAAAATGAATGAATGAATGAATAACAAAAGATATTTAAAGCAACTAAAACCAGTATATGTGGAAGTCAGAGGTGAATAGCTTACGTATGCTAGTACATGATCCAAAACAAAATAACCAAAAAGACAGACAGGAAGGTTCAGTTCAGCTAATCAAGCTCCTCTCTCACATCAAATGTTGAGCTCTGTATAGACGACAAATAGTGGGTCTCAAGTGTGATGGCCCACCCACAAAATCACAAACCAGGCACTGTAAATCACAAACAAAACCAAAACAACCAGGTACAACACAGGACCTAACATCCCAGCCCCCCGGGTAAAAAGTTTATGCTCATTTGAGATGGTTTTGAACTTGTGTGAAAAAAAGGTTAAAAGTGAACAACAGGAGCAAGAAATGCATTTGCTGAATAAACTCTGACATAAACATTGCACCCCTATTATGCTTGAATTGTTTACTGTCTGTTACTAGGTTACCAATACTATAGCCAGCCACTCTAATAACTTAAAAAAATGCACCTAATTCACATTTGGGATTTTCTTCCCCCAAAGAAAAAGGATTAATTTCACATTAGAGAAACCCGGACAATGACAGCCTTTTCACTTATGGGTGGTCTATCTCTACAAAAAAAAAAAGAAATTGTCTATCTCATACACAAGTGGAAACTATAAACCAATAAGGTCAAAGAAGCAATAATACATCTACATGCCAGACTCCCCAGACACCAATAAGGTCAAAGTTGCAATGAAATTAGACAAAATTAGACCACATAGCTTCAGACGAGCCATAAAATGATCAGATAGAGTCTCTTCTTTACTAATGTCACAATTAAATTCATCCGCAGTAATCCACTTAAGTGTGGCTGGATCCTGTTGATCTGTCTTCGCAGGGCTGGTAGGCTCTACATCGCAAATCCCTCCATCTCATCCATATTTAAATAAGAAAGCAGCATTTATGCATATGAAGCCTAGCATATTTATAGTGGTGAAAGTCTTGGTCTCGAGCACAAAAAGTGGGGTATAAGGAATCAAAGCACTTAGCAGTGTCTGTTTACAAAGCCACAGGAGGTTGAAACCTGCATTATGTGATTCCCAGCAGAAAAGTTAGTCTTTTGAAGGCACTTTTCTCTCCACCGCTAGCAAACAGCTGCAAAGGCATGATCAAATACGGACCCTAACGCGTAATCAGGCTAAGCCCCAATGGTCCTTCTCTTATGATGCTTTAAAACAACAAAAAAAAAAAAACATGCAACGTTTTAAACAAAAAGCCAGAGTCCAGCTGAGTCCTACAGGGAACGTCCTCTCAAATAAATACTCGAAGCCTTTGAAAATAAAACACAATGAGCAATTAAATGAATTGGATTCTGACCACCTATGTTACCCTTTTCTCACAGAGAAGACGAAGTGGCCATATGGACAGCAATGTCCACAGGCGTCGCTGAGGACGTCTGAAATCCAACCGTGCTTATTTGTGCATGAGCAGGAAAAAGATATCAAAAGGGAAGGGGAGGGAAAGCTGACAGGGTGTTAGAGAAAGGGGGGAAAAGAAAATTGAAGGGCAAATACAATGGGAAACATTACTCGTGCCGAAAATTATTATGTATCCAAGTGCCCTTCAGCATAAATGTGGAAACCAATTAGGTGGAGTACGAAGCTGTAATATTCAGTTTGGAACATGGATGCATCAGCTTCCCTATGTTTCGAAGATAAAGGCAAACAATTTTTGATAATAGCAGCGCCTGAAGGATGGCTCAATGCAATCTCATGGGGAGATGCATGATGTCTGGATTCTGAACATGCTCTAACAAAATGCGGTATCATTTCGCTCAGAAAAGAGGCATCTTCTCCAGCTCTCCACCTCATAGTGTAAGGCACATTCATGCTTGTGCAGAGGCATGAAAGATGAGAACTGATGAGGCCATTATTCTCCCTGATAAAGGGTGGGTGTTTGCCACAGGACAAACACAATGGCACACTCCTCAGGTAAATTACGCTCCTCGCCGCATTGTAATCATGTTGCAATCACGTCGTGCCTCAAAAACTGCAGTTTTACTTCAAAGATCACTTTGGCCGCATGATCAACTGGTTTACTTCATACCTGGTTATAAAATGAACAAAAACATTGAGCCTTTTAACACCAGAAGACTCGTACAGTAAAGAATGATCAACAAGTGTGGACTGTTATGTGGATATCGTTTCACATAATTAAATAAATAGCCACCAGGATGATCACCTGAGAACTTCGATTTCCTACCTGCACCACAGGAATATTTTAGCAGATGCTTTTGTCCAAAGTGACCGAAACTTGAGGCATTCAGCGATTCAACAAGAGGCAATATCTATCTTTTTAGTAAAGCATACACTCAATACGTCACTTAGCTGTATGATGCATGAATGTGCTCCACGCATCTCCTTTATATACACTATAAACTGCAGCTACGCTAATTATTTTCTTTGTTCTCTATTCCAACTGGGGATACTCATCCCGAGGCCCCCAGAGACTATGCAGCGCCACTGATGCGATCCAAGACCCGCGACAAGACGATTCCAAGGCTCCTTAACCCTGGACCTCGCTGTATCCTGAGCAGCTGCTTGGCGGAGTAGCAAGCAAGAGACAGATTCCTGTGACCCTCCAAGGACAGACGAGCCTCGAGTTCCCCAGCGTCCGGCGACTAGACCGCAGCTAGAGCTGCGCACCGATGGATTACTCTGCAGTGTTAGAACTCTAAGTAGTGAATATTAAACAACACTGAACTGAACTGAACTCAGCTATATACTAGCTAATAATATACTAGCTAATAACTAAACTGACATTTTTCAATTGACTATAACCTTCTATGTGAAGCTGCTTTGACACAATCTACATTGTAAAAGCGCTATGCAAATAAAGGTGAATTGAATTTAATTGAATCAATACAAGTGCTAATCATACCAAGGAACTGTTAGTGCTCAGAAAATTAAATGCTTGAGAAAGGAGGGGGGAGGGGGGTTTGTTAGTTTTTTTGTTAGTTTTTTTAAACACTATCTAAGGTAGTATTGCGTCGTTGCTGTGTTTTACCCTGCAGGACAGATCGGCGACAGGGGGTTTCACACTGCATGAGTTTACAATAGGAGAATCAGCGACAACTTTGTCTCGCTCCACAAACTATGTCTCGTAACCAAACACACGTGCAAAGCGACATGGAAACAACCCAAGGTCACATAGTAAATATTTTGTCATTAACTACATATTGGGAAAGAAGCCTTTAGCAGGGTAGAAAATGTAAAATGAGAAAAATGTACTTATTTTGCTCACCTGTGTTTTGAAGGGAATTTCTCCTCAACTTTTTTTCTTCTTTGACCAGGTTGTGGTATTGCTCAGATGACACGACAAACAGACACAGGTGCTTCTGCCAAATTTCCACTAGTTTTTCCTCCATTTCTTATTACTATATTTTGTGTTTTTTTTTCATACGTATGTTTAACATTAAATAAGTGGGGTTTTTTTGTTTGTTTGTTTTTTCTAAAAAAAAAACTAAAAAAAAAACACATTTAAAATAACTAAAATGGTTTAATTTGTATTCTGTATGCTTTGTAATTTTCAAAGATTTTAAGTTGCACCAAGTCAAATAATTATGACAAGTTTAGTTAAACGTTCAGACAAAAGTAATTAGAAAGTAATTTAACAACAATTTTAATGATATAATTAGTAATAAACTACATTTCTACCCAACACGTTCTCAGGCCGTCCAAAATGTAGCTTACTTTCATGTTCTACAGCTGAAATTATGCTACTTGGTAGTTCATTTAAATGCAAGTCAACAGTGAAAAAACAACAACAACAACAACAACACGTTTACAAATCAATGAAGAGAACAGATTTACTCGGGCATGAAACTGAACATTTACAACTTTAAAACCTCTAATCTACAGCCTGAATCAACAGTACACGTTGACAGCAGCCTGGAGTATCAGCGCACTGTATCGAACTTTGCAAATCTGCAAAGTCATTGCTCTCAATTATTTTTGTGCTCACAAACGTAATCTAAATATTGTATATAGGCTCTGGGATCTAGGATAGGCAGAAGTACCAGCCTGATAAAGAAAACACATATGACCTCAATCTCCATTGTAAACATAAACAGCGCAAGCTCATGCTGTGTATGTTTGCAATGGAGGAGAAGGATGCCTGCATTGTATTCTTCATCAAAACAGTACTTCTGCCTATCCTAGATCCTACATTCTATATAAAAGAGTAAGATTAAGTTTGTGATCTCAGTCGGGAAGACGGACTTCACAGATTTCCAAAGTTCAGTAAGCATCATTACACAACAGGGAACTTGTGCTCCAGACTGTCAGGAACGTGCTCAGGACTGTTTGGATAAAAAGTAATAATGTTGAAAATAACGTTTGGCTTTTCGGGCAAATTGTTGCTCTTAAGACCTTAATGTCAGAAAACATTGGGATTGATTGATGGCAAAGTTCTAGCAATTGACTTGCATTTAAAAAAAAAAAAAAAAAAAGAAAGAAAAAAAAATCACCAAGGACAACAGGTCTCTGCTATAATACACATTTCAAATATGCTACTAAAGAAAATGCCACTTTGTTAATTGATGTAATTTTTTTTATTAATTAATTAATTCATTTATTCATTCATTCATTCTCCTTTGGCTTAGTCCCTTATTTATCCAATTCACTTATACAGCATGTCTTTGGACTGTGGGGGAAACCAGAGCACCCGGAAACCAACGCCAACAGAGGCCAACATGCAAACTCTACACAGAAATGCCAGCCAGGTTTTAAACAAGCGACTTTCTTACTGTGAGGTGGCAGTGCTAACCACTGAGCCATGGTGCTGCAATCTGTAAAAACTTACCCTTTATATGTATATTAGCATTTTCCTTTTCCTATCTAGCAAATCAGCATACATCTCTATCACTGATAGTTCCTATTGTGATGCTACACAAAAATAGGACATACTTTAGTCCCCCTGTAAGTTGTTTCCATAACTAAATGAATTCCCAGTTCATGTAGTGTAAACATGCCAAGAGTGGTTATATCTCAACCAATAGTTGTAAGAACTATGAAACACGAAAAAAGTCCAAGTCTGAGATCTTCAGAAATAAAGAGGAAGTCAAAATCTGAACAAGACACTCTGAGGGTACAAGGTCAAAGGTTTGCCTACATGACCATTGTGTCTTTCTTTTCTCTTTTTCTGTACATATAAAGCCCTAGCAAGATAAGCTCATAGAAAATGCAATAGCCTGATTGCCCTGGGAAATAAAACAAGAGCATTTGTATTTTATGTAGCTTTTGTGCCTTCAGCCTCACTCTCAGAGGAGCTTGAACTGATCACCTCCCACAATCTTAGTACAGACATTTTCTAACAGAAAAGACTCGCAGTGAAGCGCACAAAAGCACAGTACGGGTAGCTGATCATGCAAAATGAATGAGCGGTATATTCATTGTGGTCAGACATGTAATTTAAGAACCATCAGACTCTAAAGACTTCACAATGCAGGCAAACTCTTCTTCTAGAAATGCTTCTTCAAATAAAATGAAATGGTCTTAGATACAAACTAAAAATCTGTAGAAATTACGTTAGAGCAGCTTATTTAAATAAGGGGGAAATAGTGCCATCTGAACCTTCAAAACTGTTCTGGATTTTAAGTAAATTACATTACGAAATGTGTGTCAATGTCCATTTAGGCCAGGAACAAAAAAATAAAAATAACTAAAATTAAACTACATGTGTGAACACACCCTTCAATTAAACTTGCCCTTAATAGAATTTAAAAGCAAACCGTAGGAATGTAAATGTGTAGGAAAAAAAAAAAAAACACACACAACAACAACAACATGATAGATTTAAATTATTTCAGAAAAAATATTTCTTATTTCTAAGAAAATATTTCTTTTATACATATTTTGGACAATGGGAGCCACCAAATAATTATTTTTTGATAATGTCCAACCTTTGTAGCTTTTGCTGTTTCTACAGCGTGTCAATACAACACTATTGGAAAAATAAAATACTGAGACAATGCCACACAGCGTGGTATTTGCTTGTAATTGTCAATCTTAAAAAGACAAGTGACTTTATAGTGATGAAAAGAGAAAAACCGATGAGAAGAATCCTGATTACTTTAAGGCTTTTAGTAAAGCACAACCCCTGAAATAGTGTGCAGGAGGAGATCGAGGGAAGCATTCAATTAAACCAAATACCATACCATCAGTGTTTCTGCACAAGAGTCTATCGAGTGTAATTCCCACTGAGAAAAGTTAGGATGAGATCCTGCCAATACCTGTCAGTCACAGAAGGAAGTTTATTCACGATTGGACAATTTCACCGCGGTCACTAAGTGTCCAGTTTTTTTCTTTAGTTAGGATTGATGCAGCAGTGAAGGTGAGTGTTGACAAGCGGCAGCATGTTTATTCTCAAGCGTTTTTTTCTCTGTCTTTTCTCAACGTCAAATTCACTTGACATCCTAAAATATTTAGCCTCATTATATCTTTTGTGAAAAAAAATAAAATAAACAGAGGCACATTAGAAAATATATCTGTAAATCTGTATCCTTTGGCTTAGTCCCTTATTCATCAGGGGTCGCCAGAGTAGAATGAACCACCAACTATTCCAGCATGTTTTATGCAGCGGATGCCTTTCCACCCATGACCAGTACAAGGAAACTTCCATACACTCTTGCATTTACACACACACACACACACACACACACACACACACACACACACACACAAACTATGGCCAATCTAGTTCAGCCAATTCACTTATACAGGATGTGTTTGGACTGTGGGGGAAACCAGAACACCTGGAAACCAACGACAACATCCAAACTCTACACAGAAATGCCAACTGGCTCAGCCAGGTTTTAAACAAGCGACTTCCTTACTGTGAGGCGGCAGTGCTAACCATTGAGCCATGGTGCTGCAACCCGTTAAAACTAGCCTTTTATATGTATATTAGCATTTTCTGTTTCATATCTAGCAAATTCACTAGACATCCTAAAATTTTTAGCCTCATTAAATCTTTTGTGGAAAAAAATAAAATAAATAGAGGCACATTAGAAAATATATCTGTAAATTGGCAGTTTTCAGTATTTTGTGATTTTTTTCCCCTCATTTATTTATGCTTCTGAATTCCTTTTATATGATAAGTCCCTATATATATATGTATATACATCTTAAAAGCAGTGCAAATGTTTGTGCATGACATGCTATTATCGCGTATGGCTTACGTATATCTTTTTACTAAACTGAACTACAACTTGGAAAACTGGACAGACAGTTTCAATTTACTAGAACTTGTATGTTAAGCTGCTTTGACACGATCTACATTGTAAAAGCGCTATAGAAATAAACATAAATTGAACTGAATATTGTGCAATAATCTGGGGTTAAGCTGCTCGGTCAGTTATTAAGCCTTAAATGTTGCTTTACAAACAAACTTTAAAAGTAAAAGGATCAGAAACCAATACAATGGCATCATAGTCAAAGTCTTTAAAAATTATTATTATTATTATTTTTTTTAAGTTTTCATTTTTTTAAAACAATGTTTAACTGTATACATGGCCTTGCCCGTAAGGTAGTCTGTGAGTTGATGCATAAATTCGTCGGTGATGAGGCAAAGACTAGATGGGCAGTAGGTGGGAATTGTAGAATCCACAGATGCAAAACCACTATGAGTCAGTCCTCCTTTTGAGTGAAGGGTTCACATCTATGGAATGCCATGCCTGTTGATTTAAAGATGCACTCAGAACTCCCAGTATTGTTTTCTGTAAAATGGTTAAAAGAATGGTTGAAATCTTTACAGCAATGTGAACATTAAGTACTATTCTTTTGGTCAGGTTTACATTTCTCTTAAGTATGCAGATTGACTTATATTTTATGTTTGTGGTTTTGTATATACTGTACATGTTTGTTGTACTGTATTGTGTTTTTCCCATTTGTTTATTTTTTTCCATTCTTTTTTTTCCATGTAAATCCTAACCAGGGATGAGGGCTGCAAATTAGCTTTATGCTATATGCCCCATGTGCGTGACATTGATTGTGTTTGTATACTGTACATCAACAATGTCAAGTGTATTGTGCCTGTTAAATAAACAAGTAAATAAAATTAAATAAAAATAAGGGACCTTGGCATTTCCTGTTATTACTTTTAACATAAAAAAATATATAAAAAGTGTAATATTATATTTTGTAGGCGGTATGTATTTCTCATGTCTGGCAAGTAAATTTTGGAACAGCTTTCCTAGCACAGTTCGGGGGGCAGACACACTCCGCCAGTTTAGAACTAGATTAAAAGACATTAGCATGCACAAATGCTTTTGAAACCAAAATCCTGTAAAGGATTATTAGGCTGCATTAATTAGGGCATTTATGCTTGTGTCTGTTTTTCATCATCCCGAGGTCTCCATAATCCTGGACCAGGCTGTATCCTGAGCAGATGCTGTGGTGATCACAGAGGAATGGAGAGCATGAAACTGATTCCTGGAAAGACCCCAGTGACAAGTCTCTGCATTGATCCCGTGGGCCAGCCTGAATACTTGCCGGTGCCCTACTTGCAGCTTCTCCTTCTGGAATACAGTGTTCTCCAGCCTCCGGCACCAAGACTGCAGCTCTTCATAAAAAGTTTGGCCAAAGAAGAAATGGTTGTGCCCAACGGAGCCTGGTTTCTGTTAAGGTTTTTTCCTTCACTTTTGTCAACTGGTGAATTTTTGTTCCTCACCACTGGCTTGCCTCGTTTTGGGACTTGTGAAACTGGCATCGATGGATTTGCTCTTCAGTGTTTGGACTTTTCAGCAGTGCCAATTAAAGCACACTGAAATTAACTGAACTCTGGATTTACTACTTCTATGTGAAGCTGCTTTGACTCAGTCTACATTGTAAAAGTGCTAAAGAAATAAAGATGAATTGGATTTTTAAAGTGATATATCATCTGGGTTGGTGTTAGTTAGTGCCAGTACATTTTCTCTTATTTTACCGACTTATTTCTCTCTATATTAATTTCTTAAACATTATTTTATTTCAGACTAACTGAAATGTGAATAAAAGCCACTTCGTTAAACTGTAGAGTTGAATTTTCAACATCAAAAGCAGACAGAGCAGAGATCAAGGTTACATAATACAATTCACAACCATAAATAAACGAAAAACATTTGTGAAATCACAAAATACAGAAACTGTTAATTACAGATACTTGTACAGCGTAGAAGACCAACATCCCTCTGACTCAGTATAAAGCCTTGCCTCTGAATAACACTACAGTCTCAGGACTGCATATTAGCAAAGGCCATGAGACTACAGGTCCACATTAAATATGCCATTTGGAACAAGGGCCTTCTTTTATCCAAACACAGCACAGCATACACCAAAGTGGGAAGCTTGTTATGGAGAGTGATATTACTATTTTAAAAGTCCTCCTCAGCCAGTCAGCCCAACGAGATTGAAAGGAGCCTAAACAAAATCTCACGAGTCACCTTCTCCAGTGAGCATCCACACACAGGGCCACTGTATGAAAGACGGAGCACCAAAGCTCGAGCCACTCGTTCACTCTCTTCATGTTCAATCAGACTGAACATGCAGCGCTGAAGAGAGAGTGAAATCAGCGCAGCAGCTCACGCTTCAAGAATGCGATCGAACCCTGTTGAATGCTCTTTTCTCTCATTACGCAAGAAACACAAAGAGTACAAGATTGAACACATCCTCTCAGGACGCAGTGGGAAGTTAATGACAGAAACAAAGAAATCAAAAGAAAAGCGAGTGTATATTCCACCTCGCTGTGAATCTGCACACCCCGTGGAGGAGAACAGCTCATTCAGATTCATAAGAGGATAATTAGACAGAGGCAAACTGCAACTCATTTGTTTTGATTGGGTTTTTTTCTCACTGGCTGACCAGAAGGTTTGTTCCACAGGTGTCTAGAGAAACTCTCTCCCGTCTCCTGATACATGCTCCTCTACGCCAAGGTCATCATTTAAAATGACATTTAGCAGCACACTGGGTATGAAAATTTACGAGTATGGAGTTTGGAGGGGGGCATTCGATTGAGTCCTCAATCTAGTGAGGTGGGCAGTGCCAGCAGCTATCATTAACCTTCACTGTTGCAGACATCCATGCTTAAAGACACAGTCCACCCAAAATAAATGCAAGAATCATTTACTCTTCCTTATGTTGTAGCAGATGTACAGTTGAATTAAAATTATTTTGGTTTCTTTTTCAAATATTTCCCAAACTATGTTTGTTTTTGACAGAAAGGAAGTTTCTTATTTTATTGGCTAGAATAAAAACAGATTTAATTGAAACAAACAAACAAACAAAAAATTTTTTAAAGTCAATATTAATATACCCGACTGCACGTGGCACAGTGGGTAGCACCTTCGCATCAAAGCAAGAAGGTTGCTGGTTCGAGCTTAGGCTGTGTCAGTTGGCATTTCTATTAGGAGTTTGCATGTTCTCCCCGTGAGTTTCCTCTAGGTGCTCTGGATTCCCCCACAAGTCCAAAGACATGCAGTATTGGTAAATTGAGTAAGCTAAATTGTCTGAAGTGTATGTGTGTGAATGAGTGTATATGAATGTTTCCCAGTGATGGGTTGCAACTGGAAGAGCATCCGCTGTGTAAAACATATGCTGGATAAGTTGGCGGTTCATTCCACTGTGTTGACCTCTGATTAATAAAGGGACTAAGCCGAAAAGAAAATGAATGAATATTATTATCCCCCTTGGGTAATATTTTTTTCAACTGTCTACAGCAGAGTTTCCCAACCCTGTTCCTGAAAGCACATCAACAGTACACAGCTGAATTAACTCAGAGATTCCAAAACCTCAAAATAATGGATCAGATAAGGGAGACATACAAAATATGTACTCTTGGTGTGCCTTCAGGAACAGGGTTGGAAAATGGTCTACAGAACAAACAATCATTACACAAAGACTTGCTAGATACTGTAGGAGTCTTTAAATTGCGTTTTAAGCTGAACATCGCATCTTGAAAAAAGTCTAGTAAAGTGTTTTATAAGGGCGGCGCAGTGGCACAGTGGGTATTGCGGTTGCCTCACAGCAAGAAGGTCACTAGTTCAAGCCTCGGCTGGGTCAGTTGGCATTTCTGTGTTATCCCTGTGTTCATGTAGGTTTCCTCCAGGTGCTCTTGTTTCCCCCACAAGTCCAAAGACGTGCTATAGGTGAATTAGGTAAGCTAAATTGCCCATAGTGTGTGTGTGTGATTGAGTATATGGATGTTTCCCAGTGATGGGTTGCAGCTGAAAGGGCATCTGCTGCATAAAACATATGCTGGCTAAGTTGACGGTTCGTTCTGCCGTGGTGACCCCAGATTAATAAAGAGACCAAGTCGAAAAGAAAATGTATGAATATTATTTACTGTCATGATGGCAAAGATTAAAGAAATCAGTTATTAGAAATTAGTTATTAAAACTATTGTTTACAAATGTGTTTCCATTAAAAAGAAAACAAATATATTAAGGGGGGCTAATTACTCAGGAGGGTTAATAATTCTGACTTACTGTAGTTTTGTGACTTTTTGCTTGCTATCATGGCTGCTGTATTAAGCATTAAAAGTAATGATTGATTAGTTTTATTAAAAAAAACAAAATTGATGCACCTCCAGAAAATAAAAAAGGACAAAAAGGACAGCATGCCTGAATTAAACTGTATCTCTTAACATCTTTATGTTTTGTTTTAACTGTAATTAATGATACCTGATTTTTAATAAGATATGTACTTGAGTTAAAGTACCCAATTTTCAAACTATTTTTTAAAAAGTAAACATTATCAAACATAACCAAATAAATTTAACAAAATAAATATAATTTGTACCTGTACCCACCTGTGCTCATAAGCACTCTTTAATATGATAGAAGTGCATCATAAATTATCTTAATCCTTAAAAAGCAGACAAAATTAAGCAAAAATGTGCTCTATTAGATTTAAGTGAAAAACATTTGGATATTAACACAATTCTAAAGAAAAATAATAGTCATGGCCATTACAATCTTCATTAAATTCAATTAAACATTCATTTTGTTACGCAGAAGAATAAAAGGCCATCCAGAAATGAACATTTTGCCATTTACCCTTATGTTCCAAAACAAGTTAAATTTAATAACAGCAGCACATTATCATAAATTACTTTAATGCTTTAGTAAATTATTCAAGAGTGTAACCAAAAATGTAATTTTCCAAGCATTTACTCATTTTAGAGAAAAACAAGCTGATATTTAAGCCATTTTACAGAAAAAAGGTGGTTCTTGCAATTGCTTGAATATTAAATTGGATATTCATTTTGTGCTTGGTATTTCAACTTTCAGAACAAGAACTGCGCAAACAATGACAACATTTATTTTTTTGAGTGACTTCTAATTGACATATCCTATATTTAAGATTTCATGCAACACTTAAAAAAAGACTTTTGTTTATTCAAGCTACTTCTTTAAAATGAGCTGAATCAACATTTTTGGAGGACATATTGATTGTTTCAGGTTCAGATTGTTTAAACGTTCAATCTGCTTATAACTAATAAAGTTTACTTCATTTTTCCATGTTGCCCCAACACAAATTGATTGCGTGGAACCCAGCATTTTTTAAAGTGTATATTTAAGATATACTTTTAAGATTATATTAAGATACATTTAAGATTTGCATGCTATATTTGAGATTTATGACTATGAATGCATTTGAGCATGTGTACACAGTTTTAAGGAAAGGCAAGGCAAGTTTATTTATATAGCACATTTCATACACAGTGGCAATTCAAAGTGCTTTACATTAACAGAAATACAATAGAAGTATAAGAAAATAAAATAATAAAAAAACAGATTAAAATGAGTTAAGATAAGTTATAAAAGAATGAAAAGAAAAGAAAGACACAATAGTGCGATCTGTCGGACGTAGCACAGTGCTCATTCAGTAAAGGCACAGCTAAACAGATGTGTTTTCAGTCTTGATTTGAATGTACCTAATGTTGGAGCACATCTGATCATTTCTGGAAGCTGATTCCAGCAGCAGGGGGCGTAATAGCTAAAAGCAGATTCACCCTGCTTTGACTGAACTCTTGGAATTTCTAGTTTATGATCCTAATGATCTGAGTGATCTGTTAGGTTTGTATTCAGTGAGCATATCTGTAATGTATTGAGGTCCTAGGCCATTTAGTGATTTATAGACAAGTAATAATACTTTAAACTCTATTCTGAATGTAACTGGGAGCCAGTGTAAAGACCTGAGGACAGATGTGATGTGCTCTGATTTCCTGGTTCTGGTCAGAATCCTGGCCGCAGCGTTCTGGATGAGCTGCAACTGTCTGACTGTCTTTTTGGGAAGTCCAGTGAGGAGGCCGTTACAGTAATCCACCCTGCTGCTGATAAAAGCATGAACAAGTTTCTCTAAGTCTTCACTGGAAACAAAGCATCTAATTCTTCAATGTTTTTGAGATGATAGTATGCTGATTTAGTTACTGCTTTGACATGACTGTTGAAACTGAGAACTGAGTTTTAGTGTTTTTTCTTCTTACATTACTATTAAAATGTGACGTAAGTGATGTCCAAGTCATACATAACTGAAAGAGGTAAGATTTAATAATCCAAACAACCTTAAGATATTTGAAATACATATTTAATTTAAAAATCACATACATATGGACTATGTACCATACTGTAGTCAATGTAACTTATTTGATTGAAAGCACTCTGATGATATTTGGTTTCAATAAAATAAATGGACATGGTTTATCTTGCGAGAAGGCGGCCTGATATTGGAAAAATCGGACATTGCAATAATTCTATTTTACTACTGTTTTATTGAATATATGAATAGTTTCACCAGGCTTCCAGCTCTATTCGAAATTAACTGATTCATTTAGACTGATTGTGAGGATTTTGTAGGGAAGAGAATAGAGCAAATTAAATATAATAAACAAATTAATAGTAAGTAACGGTTAAGATTTAAAGCATAGATAAACAAAACAGAGCAATGATTAAAGTGAATAAAGTGATAAGTGTTTTATGGTTTTCTGGAGAAAGCCTTACAGTATTCATATACTACAAAAATTGAACAATTATAAAATACCATTGTGCAGTTTTCATTGTATATAAAAAACAGTTTGTGTCTGAACGCTTAATAGTCACATGCCTTTAAAAAATGCAGACAAATGATAAACTTTCACTCCATTATGATTAAACTCTTTAATGACTCCACAATTTCTTGTGTGCTCTGAACTGTAGATACTGGTCAACAGTAACCCCAGCATAAAATCAACATTGCAGAACCTGCAATATTGTTGCAATATCGATGCTGAAACGCTTTATTTTGCAGCTCTATCTCGCAACGTTCTGGTGTACAAACATCTCTGCTGCTTCTAATTCAATTCAGGAGGACATATTTTCATGACATCAAGTTGATTAGTTAGTTTATGTTAAAACCGTATAATCCAAACACACAAAAATTATTATATGCATTCAAGAACATAAATCTGGCCTAAATATTTTGGAGTGAAGCTTAGCTATAACTGGGCAGGTCTGTTGACACTGTACAGCTGGAGTCCTTGAGCTGCTATGGCAAGACTAATAAACAAGCCTATAACTCCTCAACAAAATCTCCCTCTGCAAGATTAGCACTGGACAAATGTTGCTTTCTGGACAGGGACTAGCAACAGACTAATAGCACTTGTACAAACAAGACAGGAGAGAGAGAGAGGCAGAGGGAAATGGAGCACTTAGAGGAGAGCTACTTCATCCAGCAGCTAAAATAACAATGCTTCAGGTGTTTAAAAAATGAGAGGAAATTCTGAGCGCCAGGAATGGTTTTGCAAGGATTTATGAAGCCTCCCCACTTGAGTCAACTCATTATGAGATGAAGGACCTTGGGGACACACTTGCTCAAACACTGAAATGTTTCCTCAAAAGGTAAGAATCCAGGTTTGATATATGTATTTTTACTTAAAATACTCTCTAATTGATGCAACCACCCAAACCCAAATTGATAGAATACACTAAACAATTATCCATTGGATTTACTACATTATTTTGAGGTAAGTTGTTGCAAACAACTTACACTCATTGTCTTTATTAGGTAAAACTACTTGTTAACGCAAATTTTGAATCAGCCAAATCACATGGTAGCAACTCAATGCATTTAGGCATGTAGATATGGTCAAGACGACCTGCTGCAGTTCAAACTGAGCATCAGAATGAGGAAGAAATATGATTTATGTGACGAAATATGATTGAACGTGGCATTGTTAGTGCCAGATGTATTTCAGAAACTGCTAATCTACTCGGAATTTCACGCACAACCATCTCTAGCATTTACAGCAGTGGTCATCAACTCTATTTGTCAGAGGGCCAGAGTTTTACCAGACAGTCTCCTTGGGGGCCGGACCCCCAAGAACCTAATTCTGGCTTAACATTTTGTTTAATGTTTAGATCAGTTTTGTAATGAAATGGTAAAGAAGGCATTTGATCCAGGCTCCCATCAACTATACCACAGTCAACCTCTAGGAGTGATAGACTAATTGACTTCAGGCAAAATAACTAAGTCAACAAGGGGAAAATGTAACCTTAGCCATTGATTAAGCACTGTGAGTAGCCTGCTTCAGCATTGTGATTTTAATTCAAGCCCACTTAACTATTTATTTGATGCACGAATACGTTTTCATTTCCACCAGTTGATGATCAGTGGTTTACGGAGCATGGTCCAAAAAAAGAGAAAATATCCAGTGAGGGGCAGTTCTGTGGGCACAAATGGCTTGTGGATGCCAGAGGTCAGAGGAGATTCAGAATTTGGCATCAATACATGAAAGCATGGATCTTTCCTGACTTGTATAAACAGTTCAGGTTGCTGGTGGTGGTGGTGTAATGGTTTGGGAGATTTTTTTCTTGGCACTTTGGGCCCATTAGTACTGTGCCAATTGAGCATTATGTTAATGCTACAGCCTACCTGAGTATTGTTGCTAACCAAGTCCATCCCTTTATGGCCACAGTGTAGCGTGCCATTTCATAAAGTGCGAATAATCTCAGACAGGTTTCTTGAACATAATGAGTTCACTATACTCAAATGACCTCCACAGTCACCAGATCTCAATCCAATATAGCACCTTTGGGATGTGGTGGAACGGGAGACGGGATCGCATCATATATGTGTACCCGACAAATCTGCAGCAACTGCGTGATGCGATCATGTCAATATGGACCAAAAATCTTTGTACCTTGTACAAAATTTCCAGTATATTGTTGAATCTATGCTATGAAGAATTGAGGCAGTTTTGAAGGCAAAAGGGGATCCAACCCAGTACTAGTTAAGTGTGCCTAATAGTGGCCAGTGAGTATATATGGACTGAATTTATAAAAAATAAACAATAAAAATCTAATTTACCTTAAAAACATTAAGGAAATCTGATGAATATATATTTTTTCAAATGTACAACGTTTGAATAAATCAGTTTAGTATTTCCCAAGATTCCTGCTCCAGCCAAGCCCCTTGATCCCGTGGACTACTTGACTTGCAAATGTTCTCTGAAACATTTCAGTCAATGACTAATAAAATATTCTCTTTATTCTCCATCGACCCCACAAACCACTGTCTTAACAGCAGAAAATACAAGTCGGCTTGACCTAGCAGGTAAGAGAGAGAGCCCTTAAGATGGCCTCAGAAATGAGATGGTACTAAAAGCAGAGAAGATTGCTACAGAATCAAACCAGTGAAGAGCGTCTCAAGGGACATTATTAGCAGCTGCACGGCATTTTCAAAAGACCCACCATAATGTAGTGAGACAGCGAGGGCCATATTTATATTTAATAATTGAGAACTCATGAACTACATATGTTTTGCCAGAAGCACTGAATCCTTTTGAGACACACACGTGTATATATACCCACATCATACAAGCCAAATAATGTAAAATATATGTTGGCCTGGCGTGATAGATAGATAGATAGATAGATAGATAGATAGATAGATAGATAGATAGACAGACAGACAGACATCACTGTGACAGACAGAGTTTTTTCAATTGGAGGGAGCTAAAACAACCCTACCATTAGACAAAAACTGCCACACACACACATGCACACTCCAACACATTTATGAATACTGTCTTGCTAAACTTTTTACACTTATGCAGGAACTTTTAGCATTAGAAAATAAACCCTTTAGTCAAAAATGAGTGTTACCCACTGATTAAACACTGATGAAACACTGCACACTGATGAGGATAGACATTCACAGAATTAGTGATGAAGATGAGCTTGTTTCTTAATAAAAAATAGATTTCAGGATTAAAAATTACATTCTTGTTGCATTATTTTAGAGGTTTAGTGAAGACGGTCTTTTTTGACTTGAAGGGCAAACAGTGTTTACAGAGTTCTAGGACAACAGAAGGTCAAATAAGTTAGTAGGCTGTAGCTGCGTCCCAAATCGCATACTTGTGCACTTTTCTACGCCATTTTGTAGTATAAATAGTGTATAAAGTGCGTTCACACTGAAAACTCTAACAATAATGGGTGCACTTTACTTACCCGGATGATGCACTCATTCCACCGGTAATATAAAGTGTGGACTGATGGACACTTCACGCACTCAACGACCAGAGCTTCGTGCACGTGACGGAAGAGGCGGAGCTATCGTGCACACGTTGGATAACTTTATTTATTTTGGACTGTGAAAGCAAATTTCTCCAACAAGAGTGATTATAGCGCCTCCCGACGGTGAATGCGGTTATACTCATGCCAGGTATTTTTAGGAATTTTGGTCATTTATTTCACTACTTTGGCAACCGTCAAACGTCATCAGGGAAACGGTTTGAACTTCCCCTTAGTAAAAAAAGCCATTAGTGCTCCACTTGGGACAGCACTACATACATATACTACGCTGTTGAGTGTGTAAGTGCATAAGTACATAGTGCATAAGTGCATAGTGTATCATTTGGGACGCAGCTTGTGTTTCTATCACGGCTAAACACAATGCTAAACCAATTCATCTTGGTACTAGCATATTGCTAACACGGTTAACGCGTTTTGTACCGTAACCTACACAACACAATGATAATGTTTTAGCTCTCAATAAATGACATTTTTGCCCACAAGGTTAAAGTACATTATACAATATAACAATACACAAACATCACAGAACCAAAAAATGTGAACATATTGATTAATTGTGACCAAAAGTGCCTCACTTACCACAATCTGTGTGGTTCCACCAGTTTTGTCACAAAAAAATCCAATGTCAAAACTGATATTTAAGAAGGAATAGTATAACAAAACATAAGACTACCATTACTTTTGTCGTTGACAACATGTGCTTTACTCACAGGTGTCAAACTCTGCACAGTTTAGTTCCCTAATTGATCACACCTGATCAAGCTAATCAAGTCCTTCAGGTTTGTTTAAAACCCTCAGCTAAGTGCGCTGAAGAAGGGTTTGAGATAAAAAAATTGACTTTTTAATAATTTTTTCTGTTCATCTTTGTTAATTGACTTAATCTGGGTAAGCATATTACAGTATTAATCATCATGGTAATAATATCCACAAATAATATTTCAAAATTCCATTACCGTATTTGCATTTTGTGTCGAATGGAAACCTATTCATATTGGTGTAAGCTGATGCTCTTGGTGCACTGTAGGACTGGGTCAAATCAAGTCACCTTAATTGCTACAGCATGTTATCTTTATACAATATATTGTAGATTGAACATTTGCGGGTTGCGCATAAGCTTAAAATAAAGCAAATCAATGATATGGAGAAAGTGTAGACTGCAGCTAACAACTTTGTTGTATTGTTGCCATTTTATTCCATTTAACATTCAAATTTTTGTCATAAAAAATTAGTTCATGCTAAACTTACTCACCTGCAAGAGATTTTTCTTCAGTACACTCTCAGAAAAAAAGGTAAACAATGGTACAAATAATGCTCCTTGAGGAACAGTTTTATACCTTTGTAAACATTGTACCTCATATGGTACTGAAAAGACCTCTTATGATACTGTTCTGTGCCTTTTATGGTACAACTGAAATGAAGGAACACAATTGTTCTCATATAAAAGGTACAAAAGTGTTGAACAACTCCTTCTTTATTATAGTATCTATGGAAATAAATATGACTGGAAAGGCAAAGTGATTTTTATGAATAATTTCCATATTAAAACAAGAATCATCATTTAAATGTATATGTTAAAAGATACTTATAAACATAAATTTTTAATCCTATAATACAATAATACAAAACAACTGGTACAACATAAAACTATAGGTATTGTAAACTAAACATTTATGGCATTTTAAAAAATGTCTGGTAAGCATTTTTGACACTGTTAAGGTACAAAGTGTCCTGTCACTGTAGTGGTACCTTTCACAAAGTATACAATATTGTATCTGCAGGTTTTTAAAAACAAAGGTACATTTTGGTTTCCTATGGTACAAATCATGACCTTAAAAGGTACAAATTTGTTTCTTTTCTTAAGGTACAATTCTGGACAATGGTACTGCCCCAGTGACAAGGGTTTGTACCTTCTTTGGTACAACATTGCACCATTTTTTTCTGAGAGTGTAGACAATATAATAGACAAATAAATGTAATGTAATGTAATGTAAAAAAATAAATTTTTCAGCACACACCGGGTAGTGGAGGGCGTTTAAACTCCATTTGGTGGCAAATCAACAGATGGAAGATTGCATTGCCCTTCTGAAAAGCCATACAATGGACTATTGTCAGCAGCTATTTTATGTTCACACACACACACACACACACACACACACACACACACACACACACAC
>CAIGQQ010038251.1:95284-121489 GCA_903798035.1 Danio albolineatus
ACACACACACACACACACACACACACACACACACACACACACACACATTGCTGCTTGTTCAAACTACTTATTAAAATGAGCCTGCAATAACACAATTATTACGTCTTTTGGGGGACAGCTTAATTGTTTTATGTTCAATCCACTTAAATTTGTTAACTAAATCGATGTGTGTTGAAACAACATGAATGGTTTGGAACCATCTCATATGTCCCACGAAATTAAATATTAACTGACTTTTTTTATCATGTTCCTGTTCATCTTTGTTAATTGACTTTGACTTGATCTATATTGTATAAAGATAAAGTGCTGCAGCAATAAAAGTGACTTGATTTGACCCAGTCCTACAATGCAGACAATTTCACCAAGACCATCAGCTTACACCAATATGAATACGTTTCCATGAGATACAAAATGGGGCACAGTGGGTCACCTCACAGCAAGAAGGTTGCTGGTTCTAGCCTCGACTGGATCAGTTGGTATTTCTGTGTGGAGTTTGCATGTTCTCTCAATGTTTTCGTGGGGTTCCTCTGGGTGCCCCCACAACACCAAAGACATGCGGTATAGGTGAATTGACCAAACTAAATTATCTGTAGTGTATGTGTGAGAATCCAGGAGTGTATGGGTGTTTCCCAGTGATGGGTTGCATCTGGAAGGGTATCCGCTGCGTTAAACATGCTGGATAAGTTGGCAGTTCATTCCGCTGTGGTGACCCCTGATTAATAAAGGGACTAAGCTGAAAAGAAAATGAATGAATGAGATACAAAATGCAACTACGATAATGGAATTTTGATGTTTTCTGTGCAGATAATTAACCATGATGATTAATAATACGCTTACCCAGAGATACATTTGTTTAAATCTGAGACAAAAAATAATAATAATAAATTCAAAACAAAGTAGATTTACAGAGCAGCCATAATAATAAGCTGAAAGCATCCACAACCAACCCAATAAGACTGGGAGGATGTTATACTTTACAACGGGCTCACATGTAATACATTTATGTAGCAAAAAAGAAAATGAAACCGTAACCTTATACTGGAAGTCAGTGATATCATCTGAGAAAGCTTTCACATCTGCAGGATAAATCTGCAGAAAGCCCAGCTAGAGTGATCACATGCTATCGCCACAGGAGAGATAATGCAACCTATTTCCTGAAGCTGTGTGGGATAGAATTGATACTTGAAGGACAAGTGTGAGACTTAAGACAGTCTGCTTTAATCAGGACACCTTGAATATGATAACAAACAGTAGACCGAGAGCAGCACTGGATAAAATCACCACTGAAGGAATAGAGATTTGGTCAGTTGACCTTTTATAGAGCACTTGATAGTCATTGGGGGGAAAAAACTAGAGTGTTATTGTGGGTTATAACAAGAGTTTGAACTTTTATGACTTAAAAAATAAGGTCAATGAAGTTACCATATGGGTAGTTGATAAATTGGTAATAAAAAATGCTGAGAGAATATCAGGGGGCACTAAATGTCAAATCTTGTGCTGCTTTATTTATATTTTTTATTGAACTGCACTGTAAGAAACGTCTTGTGGTGTGACATAGCAAAAATTAATGTAATGTATATTTATATGACGCATTTATTTTGGCCATACACCAATAGCGCTTCACAATCATGAGGGGGGTCTCTCCACACCAACACCAGTGTGCAGCATCCACTTGATGACGCAACCACATGACAACGGCGCCAGTGCGCTCACCACACACCAGCTATTGGTGGAGTGGAGAGACAGTGATAGAGCCAATTGTTTTGATGGAGATGATTGGGAGGCCATGATGGTTAAGGGGCGATGGAGAAAATTTGGCCAGGTTACATCCCTACTCTTTACGAGAAGTGCCATGGGATTTTTAATGACCACAGAAAGTCAGGATCTCGGGCTAAGGTATCATCCTAAAGATGGCACTCATTGAGAGTATAATCACTTTACTGGGGCATTAGGACCCACACAGATCACAGGCTGAGCGCCCCCTGCTGGCCTCTTTAACACCATTTCCAACAGCAACCTAGATTTTCCTATGTGGTCTCCCATCTAGGTACTGACCAGACTCAGCTTCAGTGAGTAACCGGTCGTGGGATGCAGATTGATTCAAATGAAAAATTTAAAAATGGTGCACATCGTGAACTTCAGTCACATGATCTTCAACTAATTTTTGGTGGAATTGCCCATTTAAAATGAGCATACAGTACGTGGTCACACTAGAGGACGTTGTTTTCACCGACAAAAGGCATTAAAATAATGTTTTTATAAACACATGGATGAAAAATATTATTGTGATTTACTAAAATAGCCACTTGTAAAAGTAGGTGTGAGGTTTTTATTAATGATTGTATTTTTATAACAGAATTGATAAGAACTGTAATTTCTTGAACTATGCTTGAGAAAGTGTATAGGACCGTTTCGACATGTATGGTGACTGCAGTTTAAGAAAACACATGCAATTCCTAAAAACACCTGCAAATTAAGAAAAGATCTTCATCCGTTTGACAGCACACATACTGCAAATCCTCACAACGCATACACTAAAAAACGCTCTGCATTTTCACACAATGCAAACAATTTACAAAAACGCACAGCATTTTCTCACAACACTTGCAAAAACCATGGAACACAATGCAAATGTGTCAAGGGGACCCAAAAATGTGACGGACACTGCTGTGCTATGACTATTGTCTGCGATATTGCTCAGTGAAGTTTTAGGTGATCTTTGAAAAGTTTGGTTTATTTTAACATCCTGATTCCCTGACACCCTGATTCGTTTGTATTTTCACTAGCCTAAATTACCATAACAAAAAGTAGAGATCGGCATGGGACTGACTTTTTTGTCCCGCTCCCGCAAGGTTTTATTCCGCACTCGACAATTTCCCCCCATATGTTCAGCCTTTGTTCACCCATGGCCTGACAAAATCTCACGTTTAAATTGGGTACAACCAAAAGAGAGAGATCACAGATAAAAGGTTGTGCAAGGATTGTAGGCTATATGTCCGTCTTATTTGCCCCTTTGTGATGAGACATGAGTGCCACCTTAAACCTGAGGTGACAGTCTTGTGACTGCTAGAGGGTAAAACTTTGAAGTATTATCACATCGTGCAAAGGGTAATTTTTTTCCCATTTGCATATGACGCATGAAAAATACTCTCATACATCAGACTGGCCTGATGTGGGTTTACTACCAGTAAACTGACAGTTTTCTAATGCAAGCTGAAGGACGGAGCATCTTCACTTTGCTCTCTCATGTTAGTAAAGCCCGCTCTGAGTGCCGTTATGCAGATGATGCATGCACTGACTCTCCAAAAAAAAAAAAAAAAAAAAAAAAAAAAAAAAACATGTGCAGAAAGCACTGGTCATGCCGTGATCACTGGCTGTTCTGGTGCTCAATAAGAGTGAGGAAATCACAGATATGCTGTTCCAAAATAACGTCAGGACTCGTTAGTGCTATATTGTTAGACCGGCCACACCGCAAAATTTATTCCCGTACCGCAAAAAATCTGGTCGGGTCCCACAGCTCCTGCGGTACACCTGTGAGATTGCAGACCTCTAACCTAAAGACCTGGGTCAGTCATGTTTTAGGGTACCCCCACTTCTGTTGTGTTTCTGCTATTTGCAAGTGTTGTGAGAAAATGCAGTGCATTTTCATAAATTGTTGGTGTTGTGTAAAAATTTAGTGCATTTTCTAAAAATGTGTTTGCTTTGTAAGGACTTGCAGCATGTGTAATATCAAACGAATTAAGATATTTTCTTAATTTTTGCCGTTTTTATGTATTTATTTATTTTTTGTAGCACTTTAATCTCTCTCAGTCTCACATATGGCTAAAAAATGTAAAATATGTAATAACAGCAGTTTTTTTATACCAAGCGGTCCATAGAAGACACTATACAGTTGAAGTCAGAATTATTAGCCCCCCCCCTTTGAATTTTTTTTCTTTTTAAAAATATTTTCTTTTTTAATTATTTTTTAAAAATGTTTAACAGAGCAAGGAAATTTTCACAGTATGTCTGATAATATTTTTCTTCTGTAGAAAGTCGTATCTGTTTTAATTCAGCTAGAATAAAAGCAGTTCTTAATTTTTAAAAAACCTTTTAAGCACAAAATCATTAGCTCCTTTATGCTATTTTGTTCAATAGTCTACAGAACAAACCATCATTATACAATAACTTGCCCAATTACCCTAACCTGCCTCGTTAACCTTATTAACCTAGTTAAGCCTTTAAATGTCACTTTAAGCTGCATAGAAGTGCTTTGAAAAATATCTAGTAAAATATTATTTACTGTCATCATGGCAAAGATAAAAGAAATCAGCTGTTAGAGATGAGTTATTAGAACTATTGTGTTTAAAAATGTGTAGAAAAAATCTCTCCGTAAAACAGAAATGGGTAATTCTGACTTCAACTGTATATGTTACACTGTAAAAGGTTGGGTTCCACACAACTGATTTGTGTTGGGACAAAATGAAGGAATTAAGTGACCTAATTAAGTTGTCCCTCAAAAAACGTCATGTTTTGAGTGTATGACAACAGTAATTGTATTGATTTTGGTCGTATGACAATGCAACGAAAATGCAACGTCACGTCAACAACCCATGAAGTTTTTCACCTGATAAATGATTAAAAGCTGCTCATACAAATATATCAAACATTTGATTCAAGTTATAAAGATGCACACTGAAAACTGCATCACATAAATTGTTGTAAGGTACGAAAGGCGAGAAAACATTTCAATTACCACAGTAAAATCATTCACAGCACCTACCATCACATAAAACGATTCCGTCGAGGATTAAGCTTTTCATGCATATTCTTTCCCGCTCAGAAAATGTTCCACACACTTCCAAAAAAAGGCCTTTCTGTTTCGTAACATTCAGGCTATATCAGAGTTGGCTGAGATTTTCTTTTCCCTTGTGGGAAATTCAAGCAAAGCAGCTAAAGGAGTTCAGGCCACAACTTTGAAAAGTGCAACAACCCTCTGCTGAATAACCACATCAAGAGAATCAAAAGCTCTCAAACGCATGCTTCTGGAGTTTTAATTTTACATCCTCAACCGGGTCCAGCTTGGATTTCCAACGTGTCGCCACATGACTCCTTTCATTCCAGCGGGGTTTCCCACTGTGGTGCGATGCATAAAACTTCAAAACAGGCCATGAGACGTCACTCTCAACCCAACGTAATTGACTTTGGATGACAAATTTTGCATACGTGCGCAAAAACAAATGACATATTACTTCAGGATCGACTGACAAATCAAACCTACTGCCTACAAAACGCTTTTCCTCCCAGCATTTCAAACTTATAAAGTCAACAAACGGCCTCCTCGTTCTGCCCTGAGTGACTTCTTGGACACCGCACAGCCATTTCATTTGTCGTACACAAAACCTCAGACGCTGTGAGTGGGCAAAACCTTGAACGCAGCCTTTCGGAATCAAATCAATGATGTTATGAGGTGCGTTTAATTGCTTATAAATCCATTATTTAGTGCTATACGAGGCAACCCGGGAATATTGCAGCCATTACAAGCCTGAAATGAGTGAAGCGTTGGCCAAAAAAAGATGAGATATGTGTTTACTCGCTGTGGCGGAGCAGATTGCTGGTGTGTAATGATGAACAGAGGCTCTCGAGCGAAAAAAGAAAAAAAAAAAGACGTCGGGCCTGCAAGGAGCCTCATATACTCGACTCGTCGTCTGTCTATAGCGGATGTGACAGCAGGTCAACGCGGATGCCAAAAACAACCCTGCAGAGATGGCGTCCTCCATTTCAATCCGGCTAATACGCTTCCATTTAATGATTATAATTAGTTAATTGCCTATAAAGACTTGGCCTGAAAATTGCCCTTAACAACCGTGTCACGCTGAAATATCGTACTAGCGACAAATGAAACGGGCACTCTAGCAAGGCCTTTTATTTCCTAGATTCAGTACGAACTGCAGTGATGAGGGCAAGTGAATTCGATAAAAGGATAAAATTGGATAGACCGAATAATGAAAATCTGGAAGGGATGACGGCCATCAGAGAGACTTTGAAAATCAACAGCTCATTTAACGCAGGCACGGCGGTTGCGTACAACAAAGCCTTTGTAATGCATGAATTTCATTTTAGGGAACAAACGGCTTTGTAAGCCTTCCTGAAGCATATTTAGAGGTGGATGTGTACATAATGTCGGTGGTAGTAATGCCCAGATCTCTGCAGATTTTAGCCCATCGAGTCTATTTATTTGTGTAAACATTTATTTAGTTTTATTTTAATTCAGTAATATTACTGACTAATATGAAAATGTTCATTTGATTTATTTACAGCTTGTAAAGTAATACTTTGTCTTTTGTATATATTATATGAGAGACTTGCTTTGTTTTGCAATTAAGTGGATCTAATTGGATTTGCATTGTACACATTAAATAAAAGTTGAAACTTGTTATTTTTTATTATTTCTTATAAGTTTTTAGTTATGATACTCGCAAAATCATTCCACATAAATTCATAGATTTTTTTACAAAAACATTAGCAGAAATAACAAAACAAAATGTCCAGAGATTCTGTCTGACCCTAGTAATGAGTTACATTTTACTTGGTACGTTAACGCAAGAACACTATTAATGATAAAACTATTATTCACTATACTGGACAACATTTTACTCACTGATGTAGCTGGATTGACGCATGTTGCAGTTATCATAATTCCTAAAATTTAAGAAATTCTTGGAATTATGTATTTTAATGGTTGGTCAGAGAAATTTCCAGTTAAATTAAGTTGTAATTCGAGTTAATAAATATAGCGAGTTCAATGACAGCGTAAATACTTTATGCAAACATTTTTTTAAAAAAGTGTAGACGATTATATTTAAAGTGTCTATTAAACAATTGGTGAAACAGTCTGAATTGATTTGTGAATAATTTTTGAATTATTTGTTTAGTTGAACATCTTTTTGAAGGAATTTGAAGTGTTTCTGCAGATTTCACCAAGTCAAATTTAAGACTTTTTAAGACAATGAAAATTTTTATTTCAGACGTATATAGGGCTAAGTGCTAAGGATGTTTTTAATGGCCCAGCAATCTAATTAAAATAAAAATCTAATTCTATTTTGTTTCTAATTCTATTTCTTATGCCGTGGTCACACTAGAGTTTAAGCATGTAAAATTCTGTCATGTGGCGCTGTGAAAAGGAGCGGGATTAAACAACATGATCAGACATTTTTAAAAAGCCAGCAATTTGTCCATATTTTACATTTTTGTCCAGAAAGTTGATGTTTTGATCTTCGATTGGCCTAACGCAGTCTTGTGATACGATTTCGTAGTTCAGAGTTCACCAAACGTGAACTTTGCAATGCAATAAATTGCAGAACTTGTCGCATGAGCTTGCATTTCTGGTCTGTCGCATTCGAATATACATACATACTGGTATGATAGATGCTGGATTGATTGGGTAGCTTTACATAAACAAAGCAAAAATAAGGCCTGTTTAAAATGATTTAAGACCTAAAAGACAATATTTCAGTGAATTTAAGACTTCAAGTATAATTTTGTTTTTGAAATTTAAGAAATTAAGACTTTTTAGGACCACTTGTGTACCCTGAATACCCTCAGCTAATTTGCTTGTCAAGACTGTTTTAATTTGACCAAAAAATTCTGTATGAGAAGTAAAATGGTGAAATATTATTCATTCATTCATTCATTTTCTTGTCGGCTTAGTCCCTTTATTAATCCGGGGTCGCCACAGCAGAATGAACCACAAACTTATCCGTTTTTACGCAGCGGATGCCCTTCCAGCTGCAACCCATCTCTGGGAAACATCCATACACACTCAGTCACACTCATACACTATGGACAATTTAGCCTACCAAATTCACCTATACTGCATGTCTTTGGACTGTGGGGGAAACCGGAGCACCCGGAGGAAACCCACGCAACCACGGGGAGAACATGCAAACTCCACACAGAAATGCCAACTGACCCAGCCGAGGCTCGAACCAGCGACCTTCTTGCTGTGAGGCGAACATGCTACTCACTACGCCAGCGTGGCGCCCTAGTAAAATATTAATATAATTAAAAATTCCTTTTTATTTGAATATATTTTATTTATTCCTTTGATTACAAAGCTGGAATTTCTTTAGTGGCGTAACATGATCCTTCAGAGAGCATTCTAATTGGAATAAGATTCCATATCATTGCTTATGCTTCATTTTACTGACTAAAAGATCCAAACAACTATGTAGTGAGGGCTGTTAAAATTGAAATGTGAGAGCAACAACCACAAAAAAAAAAAAAAAAGCAGGGATTATTAAGTGTAGTTCAAAGCTGCCCTTTTTAAAAACGCATATCACAATTATCCTGATTGCTGCAATTACGGAACATTAAGCATCAATTTACAAACGAGAACCTTTTTTTAATATAATGCTAATCAAAAAATGACGAGTAAATTTAGTACCCTGATTAGATTGTTCACGGATAACTGACCTTAAGGGACCGAGAGAAAGATGAAAACCCAGATGATCAATAAAATACAAGCCAGATGGACATTTAAAATTTATTTTTTGGCAGCAAACAGTTCCTCTGAGCCCCTTTTCCAGGAAAACGCCACTTGAATTGGACACAACATAATCTGAACATGGGAAAGCGTTAAGCTCTCCGTGTCAAGAGAGTTTGGGAGGGAGTGTAAATATGGTTTTGGATGGGACCGACCTGCTCGAGGGATCTCCAACCAGTCCATTTGACTCTCTCGCAGGACTAAATAAGACTCACCACACCGCCTCTTTGGGCTGAACCGCCACCAGATTAAAGGCTCAGTTAAAATGGACCATGATTCCCACTGTTCGCTCTCTCTCTCTCTCTCTGGAGAGCAGCACTCATACAGTCCCTTCAGCAGAACATGAGGTCTAATTATCATGCAGAGTGCATTCTGGGATGCAGTACATGCGTAGACGCTCCAAAGGCCAGAGCTCGCAGGTGCAGGAAATGAAAAACAGACGGAGCAGGAGGCGAACATGACGAGACGTCGCTCACGGAAAGTAAGGCAACCGTACTCTCGTTGGATAATTCATAACTTTATTGACGGTTTTACAAAGTAGCTGAAAAAATTAAGCTCGTACAAACTTGGAAATGAAAAACCGAAGGCCACATATTCAAAAAAAAAAAAGACTACGAATTCATATCTGAAAGAGCTCGGAGAGGGAGGAAAGGAGATAGGTGCGAAAAATAAACAGCATTATCCTTCACGGAAGGATATAACTGTGTCCCTCTGCAAGACACAATATTACAAAGGAAAGAGCTCAGTCATCAGAACGCAATTTAAATTTGTTTTTTTGTTGCATCCGAGGAATTATGCCTTTAACTCTTCTTTTTAGTTGCCGCACACAGCAGGACCAATGCTCCACCATCTGCTCCTGGCTTCATTTCTTTCTACACCTGCTTGGTTTCCACCTGTACCTCCAAAATAAAGGAGAACTCTGTGCCTAATACTATTCTGGAGGCAAAATAAAATCACCTGACCAATGCAGAGGTCCGTACAGGCATACGTAAAGGGATTAAAGCATCCAGTATTGTGCAGCTCGGCAGGAGAACAGCAGTCCAGAGGTTTGTAAGAGGGTTGTTTCTGTCATGTGAGATGTTGGAGACTGATCCTGCCAGGATGTTGTCTAACTTTATCAAGAGGGGTTCGGCTGGAGGCCTTTGGATGCTGCAAGCATCGCTCGTACTTTCGCCATGAGGTCCTAGAAGAAATGGAGGAAACAATAAATAAATTAGCATTCGTAGAGATGCTGAGTTTTTGCCAGAGAATCTAATCATAGTACAAACACGGCAAGAAAACAAAAACATATTTTCATATGCTTGCAGACAATAGTGCGATTTGAAATTCAGATCGGCTTCTGGCTTTGGTTTGGATAAGAATTCTATGTGCTAAATATGGATACGGATGTCTAATGACGTCCTATAGAGAAGGCCACGGGCAAACTGGGTTCCTGGTTTTCGAACGACTCCCATCATCCAGTGTGGCTCAGGTTTCCTTACTCAAGGCCATTTGCATGCTAAGAGTCCACAGAGACAAGTGACACCCGAGAACTCACAGCTTGGCACTTGAATAAACATTTACTTAATGAATATGCACATTAACTGGTGACAATGATTTCAGAGAAATGGAATCTGCATCAAGGAAACTCCAAATTAAGAGAATATTGCGGGTTTATAATGCAAGATCCACAAAAACATCACTGGTTTGAGAAATGGGGGTGAAGGAGGCTAATTTTGGATAATACGACGCAGAAACGTGAGGTTTACAAGTCATCTTGAACTGTAAAGTTATTTTTAGTCTTTTAAAGATTACAAATTACTTCTTGAAAATTGTAATTGGTAACAATTACACATTTTAGGTAATATATTGTGTGCTTTTGGATTAAATTTTCAGCCAGCTATTTTAAAATATATATTTTAATTAAATTGGATTGTGTAACACAGTGATTTAAAAAGCATACAGTTTACAAATTACTTCCTGAAAACTGGAGTTAGTATCAATTAAACATTTTAGGTAATGTATTGTTTACTTTTGGATTAGATTTCGATTACGTTTTCACCACTTATTTTAAAATTCAACTGGATCGTTGTGTAACACACTGAATTAAAAAGCATAAGAAACCAGAGTAGTCTTACTGTTAATAAAAAGAAATTGATTCAAAAATATTTAAAATAAAAAAGCAAATAGCACCTAAACACTAAACGTATAAATCATTTATCTGTTTACCTGCTGACATCAGTGTGAACATTAACAGATATCAGAGAACCATGAACATGCATGTTGAAATATTAACTTCCTCAGGGGCAGTTATAGTAATTTTTTTATGTTTGATGGGGTGTTGCTGACAATAAATAAATAAATAAATAAATAAATAAATAAATAAATAAATATATAAATAAATAAATAAATAAATAAATAAATAAATAAATAAATAAATAAACATTTAAAATAAATAAATAAATAAATTCCTGTGAATTCCTACATTACATGAATAAACATTAATAAACAAGAAAAAAAGCAATTGCTTCAAGTCTTCCACGTATTTAATACTTTGTCCAAATTTTCCTCATTTAATTTAAGTTTAGTTTTAGTTTGACACATTTATTACTGGCTTATTATCTGCCTATTCCTAAGATATCAACTATTTATTAGCACTTATTTTACATCCCTAATCCTACCCAATATTTAAACCCACCTACCACCCAACCTTTAATTAGCAGCTAATTAATGGTTTATAGAGCTGAAAGTCATAGCTAATAGTTTGTTAATAGCCTGAATTGTACGTCAAAATAAAACGTGACCATCACTTTTTCCTGACATTCACACTCAAACTCAAAATGAAATCCATTACATCATATTGTTGTACGCTAAGCTCAGTTGTATTGAACCTGGACTATTTCCATAATATTTCCCTTATATGAGTCACTTAATAAGATGCATATAGAGACATTTTGCCTGGTTCTCTGACAATGACGGCTTTCTCCGCCACCACCATACATTCACTTCAAGGTTCTATACTGCATTCAATCTGAAAGCAGCTCAGCTTGTCATTACATATCAAATCAGTAAAATAATCTTTCGAAAAACTGGTGGCTGAATTGCACGGTTGTCATAGGAGCAAGATTTGCTCATTGACGTCTGCAAAATTAACGCCACTGCCATCTTCCACCCCCTCGTCCAGTCAGAGGAAAGTTATTAACCCTGATTTTCCAATAAAACCACAGCAGAATTAATCATTGAACAAACAAGTGGTCAAGAAAAGCGTAAACAAAACAGGCAAGGACCGACATGTCTATGGAGAGAAAGGTCTTTCGTTGTCCTTCATGGTGTAAAATCATTATAAAGTCATTCTGGGAGAGTGAAACCCACAAAATTACATGGAACTATTAAATTAGTAGTTCACCCAAAAAATAGAAATTTCCAGTTAATTTACACTGCTGGACAGTGGATTAAAAATAATCATTTAGTAAATGTTTAGTTTCTTGCACAGGCATTTGCATCATTTGCCTATATACACTACCTGACAAAAGTCTTGTCGCCTATCCAAGATTTAAGAACATAAAATAATAACTTAATAATAGTGACTTCTAGTTGATAATTTGGTATCAAAAGTGGCTTATGCGAAAGGCAAAGGCCTCTAGATTATGCTTATTTTACCAAAATAAAATATGTCCATGCCTTGATTTTTAATTATTTAATTAGTACAGTAAGATCTGTCTTTACTTAGACAAAAGTCTTGTCACTCAACAGAAATAATGTACAGTATAAAAAATAAAGTCATGGCTTTTTAAAGAATTGTTTTTTAAAGAATTAATATTGTGTATGACTCTCATGTGCTTGGAGGACTGCACCCGCACATCTCTGCAATGACTCAAATAACCTATAAATAAAGTAATCTGGAATGGCAACGAAAGTGTTATTGCAGGACTCCCAGAGTTCATCAAGATTTATTGGATTAATCTTCAATGCCTCCATCTTATCCCAGACAAGCTCAATAATATTCATGTTTGGTGACTGGGCTGGCTAATCTTAGAGCACCCTGACCTTCTTTGCTTTCAGGAACTTTGATGTGGATTTCCAATAGGACTTTTGCAGTATTCATCTGAAAAATAACTTTAGTCAGGGAGTGTATAACATGCACACACACAAAGTTATAAAATGTCAGCAGCCATTTACATATTTGTAGAATGAGTTAAAATGGATAATATTCTACTGGATAAATAAATTCACCTACATCTTGAATGGCCAGAGGGTGAGTAAATTAACAGTTTTTTTATTATTATTATTTTAGTTGGAGTATTCGTGAATGAGAGCCTGACTTGTATAAAAATTTAATCTAAACAATAACAATAAATTAAAAGAAAGTTATATAAATGTTATATAAATGTAATTTTAACTACTGTAGAAAGGGTCTGTCAGGACATATGTTGGCTTGAAAAAAAGTTTTGGATGTTTTGAAAAAAAAAAGGTTTAAAAGCCTTGAAGTTCTGAAAGTTTACAGGCCTTTTCAACAAAGAGAATAACAGAGCAACAGAATAAAATAAGAGATTTCTGGTGGCCTTTGAAAAATAGAATAATCTTAAGATCCAACCACAGACAGACATACAGACATAATTGTTTTTCTTGTCATTTCAGCTTAAATTCTTAATTAACATCCTATATTGTGTGACTATTACAATTCAAATGACAACTCAACCATAAAATGACAACAAACCATAAGAGACCAATTCTTTAGTTCTGAATTTGGCCTAATGCTAATCCAGACAAGGACTCAAGCAAATGGATTTTCTTCATACATTTTTGGTTTATTATAATTCAAAATGCAAATATGATAACGTGAATACAGCACTACTGGAATGCATCTACAAAGATGAAGAACCAGTGACAATATGCCGCTGACCACAGTGTGTTGATCCACATACATTAGAGTGACGGGACTAAGCTGGGATAAAGGGCTCTCTGAGCTTCTAGCTGACCAGAGCAGATTACTGCAGTATCTTCAGCCTGATTAGAGCTCATTATGAGACCACAGCTGGCTGAAGTGTGAGGATATCTGAGAATATGGCCGCTAAACTCTGCTCTGGCAAAAGGAAACATAAGCATTACCGCTTTCTGACGTCAAATGACCAAACAAGGCCTCGTCGTAATTGGGACTAAGAACTGCTTTCTGCAGTTGGCTGGTTTCTTAGAAACCATTTGGGTTCAGATCTCAAACCAATTTGACAGAAATCACACAATTGTACCTACATTTTCGAGGTTCAGAGGAATGGCACCACTTTGAGTTCAAGAAGGTGGCACTTCAATTACAGGCCCTGGCCATTTAAAAGCAATTTTAAACCTCACACTCAATATCCCTCCAAACTCCCTCTAAAAGATTATATTAAGCTTTTTTTAAAAGATCTAACACAAGTCTCCGGTGTTCCTAGAATTTGTCTGGGAAGTTTCAGTTCAAAATACATCATGAATCATTTATTACACCAGGCTGTAAATGCTCCTTTTTGGGTGAAAGCAAAAACATGCTGTTTTCATGGCTCTGTTAAAATGTAAATTAGCTACTGGTCCCCAGACCCCTTCATGAAGTTGGCTGTGCCTTTTAGGGTTAGGTGATGTCAACCAATAAGGCATCATACAATGTCTAATGTGAAACATTGTGATGGATTGTGATGCTGGGGCTTCGTGGTGCAGAGAAAGTAAATACTAGAAAGTAAATATACATTTTTATCTTCATCAAATTCATTCATCAACAAATATTTTAGAACATAAAAAATATATTATAAATTATATTTCTCCTGCTCCTGCCCAAAAAAAAAAGCCTGTGGAAAATGCATTGTCTGTTTAATCCCGCTATTTTGTTGATTATAAATAAAAAAACAAATATGCCTAGGCTTTGACTTTTATACGTTTAAACGTGTTAAATCTAAGAATATATTATATACACACAGTATATTGTGCCATGTACGTATGTTCCCAAAAGTTAACTGACTTCAAGTAAAACTACAATCGAGGCATTTGAGAAAGTTCAGAAACAGTATTTGCTGTGTTTAGAGTGGACGTTCATGCTCAAACAGCAATATTACTCTACAGGAATGGAAAAGTGTAAAAACCATTACAACTCTTCAACATTCTGACTCAATCATTTAGTGCAAGATGTCTTTCCACCGAGACGCAGTGGGAAACTTTGGAAATGCAACATTTTTCGGGTTCTTATCTCACACACAACAACAGTAATGTAATGTACTCATAACCAAACTATCAATCACTTGCCACCCTTAACATGTCATCCTTTCTAAAGAGTGGTAAATAAGAAAGGAGGACCAACATTTAAAGGATAAGGAGAATAGAGCACTAGAAAAGAAAAAGAGACTATTGTGTTCCTCAGGGACAACCATAAACCAGCCTCCCTTGTTGTTCGGCTGACAGGCAGATAGAGGGTTCGTAAAATCCCAGCGGAGCACTGCTAAGATCGAGAACACGCTTTTCCCTGCCTTTAATGTTACAGCTTTTCATTTGCTGGCTGTAAAAAAAAACCCAGGCAGTCTCCATCGGTGTGCCTCATGAGAGCACTTCTTCCTCTATCAATAGTCAGGATGTGCATGTCAGAGCTGGAACATTCTTCTCTGGAGGATCCGATCATAGTTGCGTGAGGTAGGGCTGCGGGCAAAGGATCAAACTGAGCTGAGCTGAAACCTGCTTCCCTACCGCAGGATTTACTGGTGGGTCTGTGCGGCCTGCAGCTTTCTATGCTTGGGCTAGTGGGGGGAAATGGGGACAGGCGAAATTCCACATGCAAACCGAAAAGTAAGCATGCACAGGCCTGCAGAAGTTCCTGCCGGTAGTTATTTGTCAAGGTGAACCGCACTTCTATTGATTCAAGCAGCAGTCGCTGGTTTTAATAAGAGCCAACTCGTTTTTGCAAGACGTTGCCCCCTGGAAGTCCTGCCCCAGCTCTGAAGTGTCAGAATTGATTTCGTGCAGCGAGAGTAAAAGGAAGTGAATTAGGTTTCCAAAAGATCTGAATCCATGTCAAGGCCATGGTCTTTTCAGAATAGAGTGGGATGAAAAAAAAAAAAAAACACCATACTTGTTCTCCAGGATCATATGGTTTCGAGCGAAACGCAGTACTTCACTATGAATTTCTCACATCTTTTTCTCTTTAACCCAACTGTGTTTTCTAATTGCATATAGTAGCTACCTTTCATCAGCTCTGTGTAACAATAAACAAAGGAAAGGAAAGAGAGTACACTCTGCATTTCATCCTCGCCGCACAAGGCCAGGGATCATAACGGAGCAGCAGAGACTGACAGCTGCACTGAATCAGCATGCGATAGCGACAAGCTTTCTTTCTCCCATAACACACACACACCTACATGCCCACCTCGGCGACAGGGTCATGCAACCAAATCACTGCATTTCTCAGTTTTAGCACGTAAGGCTCAGCAAACACAGACCACTGAGGCCGTCTGGCTCTAAATTACATATATTAAAGCCTTACTAAGCGTCTAAGGGTCTCATCAGCTCTGCTACACAGTTTTGGTCTGTTTTCCCTTTAGGCGCTGAATTAAACAGAGAGGTAGTGAAAGTTTGGTGTTTTTAGCTTATTTCAGTGTTTTCAAGGTGTTTCCACTGTTTTGATATAACTCATGCATCTTGATTTGAGGTTTATTACATATGATTGATCGAGAAACATTACATATATTTATAACTGTCAATATGGTGAGACCCACGGCTACAAACGACAAACGCAGAGAACTTTTGCATCAACATAAAAGGCTCTTGTTTTCTGACCAAAATCACGAGTTCCCACCTCAAAGTAAATATGAAACTCCCTGACTGTTTTAGCCTATATGTTATAATAATAACAATATTAAATATGTTTTTAGGTTGAATATTATTATGCATGACTTTAATAGCCACTACAAACACAACAATGGATAATTTACTTCAGTACATGACTGTAAAGGGCTCCTTCTATATTTCAAAGAGTAATAGTAGTTTTACTTTAAATATACATTTACAGAGTTCTTACCAGGTCTAGAAAATATGATCACCCCAATTTTATCCTCCTTACACTGGCTGCCTGTTAAGTTTCGTATAGATTTTAAAATATTGCTTCTTACCTATAAAGTTTTAAATAATATAGCTCCTGTTTATCTAACCAACCTTCTGTCTCACTACAATCCAACCCGCTCTTTAAGATCTAAAAACTCAGGGCTTCTGGTAGTACCTAGAATAGCAAAGTCAAGTAAAGGGGGTCGACTCTTCTCATTTATGGCTCCTAAACTCTGGAATAGCAGTACATCTTTTTAGCAAAGCAAACACTCAATACATCACATAGCGGTATGATGCATAAATGTGCTCCACGTATCTCGTTTATATACACTATGAACAGCAGCTACGCTAATTATTCTCTTTATTCTCTGTTTCCGCCTGGGGATGCTCATCCCGAGAACCCTAGAGACTGTGCAGCGCCGCGGATGTGATTCAGGACCCGTGACGAGACCTTAATCCTGGACCACGCTGTATCCTGAGCAGCAGTTTGGTGCATGGCGGAGTAGACAGCATGAGACTGATTCCTGTGACCCTCCAAGGATAGATGAGCCTCGAGTTCTCCAGCCTTCGGTGCCTAGACTGCAGCCCTACACAAGACGTCTGGCCCTAGGAGAAATGGTTGTGCCCAACTGAGCCTGGCTTCTCTCGAGGTTTTTTAATTCTTCACTTTCGCCAATTGGTGAAGTTTTTTCCTCGCCACTGGCTTGCATGGTTCGGGACTTGTAGAGCTGCGCATCAATGGATTTGCTCTTCAGTGTTTGGACTTTCATCAGTGAATATTAAACCACGCTGAATAGAACTAAACTGGACTCCAACACTGAAAACTGGACTGACACTGTTTCAGTTCCTTCTATGTGAAGCTGCTTTGACACAATCTACATTGTAAAAGCACTATACAAATAAAAGTGAATTGAATTGAATATAGCTTTTCTGTAATCAAAACACTCAGTCTTTAAAGCGGTCATATGAAGCCATATTGAAGCCAAAGCTCTTAAAATGTATATTATCCTGGCATGTTAGCCCTAGGTACAGCCTGGTGACTGCCAGTTGATAAGTGTAAAAGAAATAAAATGGAGCTGAAAATAGCCTAACCATAACAATAGGCACCAAAACACCATGATATACAGTACATAAACAATCCAGTACAAAAACAATTGCATTTTAATAAATGAAAACTACAATTTAAAGCCACAAGCAAAAGTCTCACATATGAACAAATGTACAAAAATAAAAATAAAAACTTCCCTGACTTTCAATATCTGGCATTGACATTTTATAAATTCCAAGATATTCCAGAAATTCCTTGAAACCATGGCACTTGCTTATACAATAATCATTTGATGTTATCTCTCTGTAAATATTGATATATAAAATCATGATTCCATTTTTTATTTAATCAAAACATGTTTTTAATCGATTAAAAGCCCTAGTTTACAAAAGCTATATTAAAGTAATGATTTCATAATGACATACCTGAGTGATTTTGCTTTGCACTGAAGAAACAATAGTGGAGGCCACTTGCTTGTCTTTCTCCTGAGAGCCATCCCTGTTTAACAAACAACAAGACAGACAGTGAGACAGCGACAGACAAACATAGGTCTGCCAATTGGCATGGGTTGTGAAGAACACCATAATACAGTATTCATGATGAGTGGTGAGGACGTAACCACCACAGACATCTCGGGCTAAAACTGAGCGACCAGAAGAAGGTCATGAAATATTCACCCGATGCCGGAAGAGACACAACAACTGCACAAACAACACAAAGTCTGGAGCGAGACACATAGTGGAAGGTTAAAAAAGCAGCAGCCAAAAAAAAAAAAGAACTAACTGAATGCCAAGGGAGTTTAAAGCTACTTTTTGATGAAACTTGAGAAGTGAAAAAGTCAGTCCTTGTATCCCATAACTGAGGTTTTTGCAGAGAAATCTATCTGTATACAATTCATATATATTATGCTGTCAAAGATGTTTTATCGAAATGTCATCATGCTTGAGCATCTGAAGGCTTCTTGCTTCAACCGACAGGTAATTAGTCAAGCTGTCAAATCATACCTAAAACCATTATAACTTTCCAATCAAAAAAGCTACAGTGCAGGCCATCTCAGCGTCTCATACACAATGCTCTTGGCAAAGCTTAAATTAATATTGCAACAAAGTGGATGAAAAATATGCTGGAAATCTATGATTCTGACTGAAGCAGGCTGAGCTTCAGATGGAGGGTGGCTCTCATGAGGTTCATGCTGATTGATTGTTTAGTAGTAGGACTACAGTTATATGCCCTTTACCTGGATCTCCCCAAGCTGGAGGTGGGGCTTGTGGCAGGGGAGGGGCTTGCAGAAACTCTGCTCGTGGCTCCGCCTCTGCTCGGAGATGCTGAGGGTGAACAGGAGGAACCCTTAAAATGAGATGACTTTGAACTCTTTCTCTTCTTTTTCTCATGAGGTGATCTGAAAACAGAAAAGGACTCTTTAAGGAATACATATAATAACCCCATATATGGACATACTTGGGACCAATTATTTTGCCTTCATAATTCCTTAACGTCATTTTAGATGTTGAATTAGTTTTGCCAGTATATGCTTTCTGACTAGCTTTCCTTTCAAAGTACCAGAAGTCATTGACCTGCATTAGTAAAATTACTAAGCACTATGGCTTCAGCAAAAAAAAAGAAAAAGAAAAAGTCATTAATGTTAAACTGAAAAAAACAACAAAAAAAAACAATTCAAAATAAAAATTCGTTGCCCAGAGCATGAGTAAATTAAAATCAAACATGTAATTAGCTTTTTTTTTACGTCACTGAATTATTTATTTATTAACACCACATCAGCAGCATTGGCTATATTCATGGCAACATTAGTAACGCTACATTCTTTCCAACATAATCAATATTTCAAGGAAAATAGACGTTAAGCCACATTCACACTACAAGTGACTCGCAGCAGCAAAGCGACAAGCGTCCATTCATTTCAACGGAGAGTGAGCGACTTCTGTCGATTTACTCAATCGACAGCGACTGTTGGCGATCAGGTGTTGAGAGACGCAACAAAGTTGAGAATCCTTCAACTTTGCGCAAACAAAGAGCGACTTTCTTGAGCGACAGCCAATAGGAGCACCATTAGAGTGCACGTGATCCTCTCTTAGCTCGCTTAGAGGCTGGTTGTATTCTCATGTTGTGAACCTACACAGACCTGTAACAGCTCGCCACCCAAAGCGACAGGCAGCTACAAAGTCGCTGTTAGCATGAATGAGGCACTATGCATTACTGGAGCTCAAATGGCTCATGTAAAAATTTAAAAATAAAAATTTATATATATATCTTTCGTTTCTTCCTCAATTTTTCCTTTGTTTTGGATAAAAAACTGGGATGCATTTTGAAGACTGGACCCTTACCTTATTTGTATGCTGTTCAGAACTATAGGTGATAAAAGAAAGTCTTTCAGGATTTTTATTTAGCCTTTTCCTCTCTGCTGCGTCATAGCTTTGAAATGATGCCTTGTTTTTCATAAATGTTTAAATCGTTTTAGTAAATGAAGGTAATAAATTCTACAGACACACCCAGTCAAGCCCAGACAGTCCGTAGGTGAAGAGGTTAATAAACCAGCATTATACAAAAAACAGTAACAACGACAACAATATAGACAAAATGTCATTTAAGATCTTTAAATTTAGTCAGTGATTAATATTCAAAAACACTAAACAGGAGACACTAATATATTAAAAATACACATTCTATTAAAATGTTTTATTTAATCAAAATAATGTTACACAAGTCACAAATTAGTTTCTTGTCCCCTTCCAATAAATTTAAGTGAGTAAGTCATCTTGAATAAGTCATTAAAATGATTCATAAAAAAATGGAAGGAGTCATGCAGGTTTAGAACAACAAATAAATAATGCAAAGTATATAGTAGTCACTTTTCATGAACTATTCCATATGTTACTTTTGTAAGATAGTTCTAAAAAAAGTCTTATTTCTGGAAGCTCTAGGGAAAGTGTATTGAAGTGAGAGTCGGTGACAGGCAGTAACACTGTGGCACAAGCATGGAGTCTTAAAACCTCCACACGTCCCTTCACCAAGACCCCTAAATCCACCACTGCATCAGCAAGGGACTGATATCGGCCACTCACACATACACAAGACACACAGTGAGTTCCCTCCCCTGAGAAAAAGCACACAGGGACTTTTATCTCCGAGGCTGTCCTTTATGAATATTTTATTTGAATATACTGGGCAGGTCCTTTAGTGGAAAAAATATATCGTTTTAAAGGAGCACCCATATTCAGCTAATGGGCATAGTGACCTCTAATTACCTGTGCTAACTGTAGCAAAGTGACAAGACATGTTTGGAGAGTGGATCAAAGTACTCCTAGGAGACACAATGAGGTTAAAAATGTGCTACTGCGGACGTGCTAACAATTCTAAAAGAGGCATAGTAACAAATGACTGAATCAATACACGAAAATGGATCCAAGTTCACAGAAAACAGAAAAACGGTGCATGTCGTCCAAAGGATTTTCCCAAGCATAGTGTTTTTTTCCCTTTTGTTGTGAATTTACTCTTTTTTTTTAAATGCTCAGACAGTTGGAGAAGTGATCACAGCTGAATATTTTTAGAAAAGAACTGGTGTATTTAGCTGTGCAAAAAAAAGCTTTGATGGACACGCACCCTTAAACCTCTCACCTACTGTATCTGACTGCAAGGTTAAGATCACATGCTATTCCATCAGATTATGCTATTTCCATTCATTTTACACAAATGAGCTGATTACATTATGAGCACCTGGCTAAAGCCACAGTCACACTAAAGTTTGAGCAGGTAAGAATCTGTAGGATGTTGCTAGGAAAAAAAAGGGGGGGTGGGGGTGGGTGGGGGTGGGGGTTAAAACAAGATGCAACTTAATTGAAATGAGTGATTGCTCCATATTTTACCTTTCTAAACGGAGAGGTAACATTTTGATCTTCTATTGGTCTCATGTAGCCCCAAAGTGTGAATTCGCAGGTCCAGGTTCACCAAGCTTAAAATTTGGAATGCAGCGATATGTGAAACTTGCTGCACAAGCTTGCATTTCTCGGCTGGCATATTTGCATGATTATAAATGGAAGTCAATGGGATGAAAAGTACAGTGCAACTGTGACTTAGTGCTTAGATGGGGCCCAAAAAAAATTAACCTGACCCTACCCAAGTCCGTGCCTGACCCGGTCTGACACATTAACTGTAATTATGAGCTTGAGACCGATTTAAACTGGACTATTTTTTCAAACGTGAGCTTGTTATAACAATAACCCTGTTTTTACGCCTCTTTCACACCACACGTGTGAGCAGCAGTTGTTTTTTTCAGCATCCATGTTAACGGATAAATATTAGAGCTTTCATACTGCTGCCGCTCATGCTCAATTAAAATGACAGTCCATTGATAATGATCAAAACACATTGAATGACAGTTAAAAAAAAAAAAAAAAAAAAAAAAAAACCAAAAAAAACCAAAAAATGCATCAATGAGATCTACTGATTTTTATGCATCATTTCTGCTCTACATAAATTCAACTTGTGCGTGCAATGTGTGCCAGTGGAGAAGACGCTGTGTTAGGAACTAAAGCGTTGTGGCACATGACACATGTTAGCAAGTGTGCAACTTTGTAGACCCAAAAATGTGTTGCTTAATTCAACTTTGCTAAAATATTCATATCATATTTTTAATTATGGCTTAGCTTTCCACCCAATTAGGCTAGTTAACTGCATTATTGAAAAAAACACATGCTTTATCACAGAAATATCAGCCTGACCCAGCCCACGGTCTTGATATGCTTCCAAAACAGTGACAACATGTAAAGGTTCTACAAGACTCCAAAGTGTATGCTGTGTTATCTGGCGTTTACGGTAAGCTCCGTTCTCTATAAGCTCTGTAGGCTGTAAGGTGAAACCACCTTGGACTTTATTTGTCTAGCACAGGGGTGCCCAAACTTCTTCTTATGAAGGGCCAAAACCTAAACTTGATTGAGGGTGGTGGGCGAGAGATGAATATACCAAACTGTAAAGTTGTCCTAATTTATTATTATAATTCAATATATAATTTAATTAATACTATAATTTAACAGACGCTGAACTGAATTAAAATCTGCGAAATTAGTAAGATGGTGCAACACCTTTAACTCATTGTGTTCTTCAATTCATCGAGGCAGGGTGCATTATCTTGTTTAAAAAGACCTCGTCCTGGAGGTCCTGAAGGTTGTGATGTGAAATCAACTTAGATCTTTTAAGTTTTGCAGGTTGCAAGGTGGATTTTATTGGTCTAGAACAGGAGTGCTTAAACTCGATCCTAGAGGTCTGGTATGCTGCTGATTTTAGCTCCAACTTGCCTCAACACACCTGCAAGGATGTTTCTAGAAAGCCTAGTAAGCGCTTGATTAACTAGCCCAGGTGTGTCTGATTAGGGTTGGAGCTAAATTCTGTAGGACACTGGACCTCCAGGACAGAGATTGAAAACGTCTGGATTAGAATATTGCACAGATGCTCAACTGGTTTGGAAATTGAGAAATTAGGAGGATAGCGCAACATCTTAATCTCTTTTTTGCATTCTTCAATCCACTGTGGCATTAATCTCTGCTCAAAGAGTCTACGGTTTTACACATTTTAGATAGTAGACGAATCGTCGTCACACATTCTGATTGGTCTGCAGACTTCCATATGCTGCAGGGTTGGATCCACTGTGTATTGTGAGACATTCCTCTTGTAACCATCATTAAAATTCTTACCACAGCTGACCAGGAGCTACCCACACGTCTAGCCATTTCAGAGATATTTTTTGTTATGGCCTAGCAATAACAATTTGGCACTTGTCAAAGACACTCTAAAATTTATTCCTGCCCATTTGTCCTGCATCTAACACACTGATTACAAGAACTGATTGTTTGCTGACCATCTAATCAAGCCAGACCTTAATATCTGGCCTTGTTATGAGATGAAAGTCAACAAACTTGTTATCAGGAACATTATATTACATATTGTACATACATGGTGTAATTACTTTCCAAACTAATGAATCAGGCTGGAGCTAGGAATCAAGATGTACAGTTAAAACGCAAATGTACAGCTGAAAGGTTTATGTGTTTGTGTTTCCTAGGAATGTAGGTTCCTATGATAAAACAACAGCTGCTGTGAGTCCAAGACAGGCTCTCAGACATTCAATCTTGCATGCAAGTCTGGTTCTTCTTCTGATATGCTTCTATCATCACAAAGCAAACTTTACTGAAGGCCTGAAAGTGATCTAACCATCTATGTCTGGCTCTTAGTTTTTTCAACTCCAGCTAGAAAGGGTCACGGGTGTAATGAAAGATGCTGAGCTTTTTCTTTCCTTTGAAGGAGTTGTGTAAAAAGCTTGTCCTCACTTTCAGCATCCTCCAGAATATGGAGAAATGTCTCGGCTAAGCTGTGTGAGTATTGCAGAGAGTGGACTGCCCAGATAAAGAGCAGTGGCATAAAAGCTGGGTGAGATCTGAGAAGTCACCATGACCATCTCTTTCGGTGGCGCTTTAGCACCTTATAGGTGTCGGCAAGAAAATAATGGTAAGAGGAAATGGGAGAGGGAAGGGTGATGATAGCAGCGTCATTGGAGTGGCGTCTTCAAAAGAAGGATTATCGTGAATTAAAAGATCATGCTTGGTGCAGACTCTAGGGAAACACCAGGAAAGCACTTTTTTGCCTACTGTGAAAGGCGACATGCATGCTGACAATCAGCCAAACCGCTCTCCGTGAGGATATATGGCAGGAGGGTTTAAAATGAGGCCTTATCACAGCTGCTGTTAATACAAACACATGTTCTTCCTGCTGTCATTACATTTTGAATTCTCAGCAGCGTGCCAACGAAAATAGAATACATGTGTTTGATTTTGCTGAATTTATTTGAATAAAAATACAGCAAAACAGGAGTATGAAATGATGGATTTATTTCTGTGATCCAAAGCTAAATAGAGATGGTTCACCTAAAAATAAATAATTTTTTCTCCCTCATGTGGTTCTAAAATCCTATGAGTTGCTTTCTTCAGTTCAAACACAAAAGAAGATATTTTGAAGAATGCTGGTTGATGGGATCATCAACCTCAGTCAAAGGAAAAACAATTACTATGGATGTCAATGGGTCCCAGGAATCAGCATGTTTCAAAAATTCTGTTTTTGTGCACGACTGTTTCAGGAATGAAGCTCAAATTGGCTTTGAATAAGTGAAGGGTGAGCAAATCATGACACAATTAAAATTTTTGGTGAACTAACCCTTCAAGATTTATTTGCCAAAATGGCTTTAGATTTAATTAAATATAATAACCCTGGAAAAGTGTCAAGTATGTTTTGAACCAGTTTATTTTATCCTAAAAAGAGGTTTTAATACTTTAAGTAAACTACATTAACTAATTAAATAAGAATAAACATGCCTTCTACAGCATTTATTTAACTTTAATGAACAGTGAACAAAGGTTAAAATTATTGAAAGGTAGTAAATGTTGCAATAAGACATTGCTCAATAATAGATTATGTTAATTAAAGCATTATTGTTAATTAATTACACTTTTAAATTATATTATTTAACATAAAATTATATAAAATTATCTTATTGTACTTGTGGCAGATTTTTGCAGTGCAAACAAACTGTCCTATTGAGCTCTAATGTGCCCTAAAAAACAGACCCACCTTGATCTTGAGCGCTGCCTGCCTAGTGCTGGGTTACTGCCAAGACGGTAGTTGCTGGGACCATAGCTCTCCTTCTCCCTCTCGTCACGCTTTCTGTCTGGAGAACGAGCCCGTCGGTCTCTGCGACTGGGGGACCGAGACTGAGACCTGAGACAGAACAGATTGGAAAGACAAAATGAGAAGACAAAAACATGGTCAGCTTCCATCTGACTTCTGCCCATGAAATCAACCCACAGGTTAAACTCATCGCTAGAGTTGATGATGGTCCTCTACTCTCCATTAACTCCTGAAAAGCTTTCTGAGAGATGGAAAAAGTTCTAAAAACAACTAAGAAGGTACTACGATTTGCAGCAAAGTTATAACAATTTATTATTAAAATTATTTCAGTAGTATAAAAAACTAGATTAACAAAAAAGCTTTTATCTTTCAAAAAACAAGCTTCCTAAAAACATTTTTTTTATATGTAATAACTTTAAAATGGAAATTAATATGATATAATCGAAATATTTTGTAGAAAGCTATATTATTTTGGGGAATTATACATAAAATCCAACCAATTTTTAACAAAGCAAAAAATTCTACCAGTAATTATTAATACAGGACAATCAGATAATCCTAGATGTACATAGAAGCAATCACCGTAAACACTAAATCTAAGAAACTGAGAAAAGCTATGGACCTCAAATATTTAAGGAAATTTAGTCAGGACTGTTCCCCAGTGGAAGCCACCTGTGACCTGAGTGGATCTAAAACGCCATAAATGATCATAAATGTCAAGAGTGAGGGCAGTTATTTCTGTAAAGAAAGCAGCAATTACCACATTTACAGCAAACTCCACTGACAGTAAGTACTGCAGGTTACTGTGGTGCTGTATTTGACACATATACACCTTTATCTATCTATCTATCTATCTATCTCTCTCTCTCTCTCTCTCTCTCTCTCTCTCTCTCTCTCTCTCTCTCTCTATATA
>CAIGQQ010038251.1:121889-136143 GCA_903798035.1 Danio albolineatus
AAATAAATGCCTTATATATTAAATTCCATTTTCTCTGCCTCTAAAATAAAATGTATTTTTCCCTAGTGTTTTCAATCAAGTTTCAGAGCTAGCCTGCTGCTACAGACAGTGCTAGAGTTTACGCAGTCTACCAGCTTGTTTTATGCTTGAACAACTAAATGAATGCTTAAGTTTATTTAACTGATTGCATTTTAATTACATTATAATGTATGTGCTGTAAAAGGAACTTTATGGAATTTAAAATAGTCACAAAAACATTCACAGGGAGTTTACCGTTTGCTGAAAGACACTAGCTGTGCATATAGCCCATTAGCCCCACATTTTAAAAACAGAAGAAAATTTGGTTAATTTTCTATAAGAATAGTGTGGGCAATTAATAGCAGGACATGAATATAGCAAACTAGGAGAAATTTGAAGTAATTGTTTTACTTTTAAAATCTACAAATTGTGGTTCTACAAAAATATATTGGCCAATTTAAAAACAAAAATTTTAAAATGGCAGGCCATCTTTAAATATAGTTAACATTAAAGCTAAACAAATTCATCTGTGCAACAAGCTTTATATTTTGTTACGACCCTGTCTTCCCTTTTCTTTCCTTTCGGTGGCCTCGCAGCATGATGTCACTGTTAATTAGTTAATTTATGGGTGAAGGTTGTACATATTTGAATTTTTTTTTGTGAAGAACGGCACTTCCTCTGGTGGACCGTTATTCCCCAGAGAGGTCATTTTGTCCCAACTCTTTTTTTTTTTGCCGTCTTATATTTTGTGTTGTATTTTGAATTTGTTGATTTCTTATTTTTCAAAATATTTTTTCTATATTTCAAAACCCTAGACAGTTTGTTATACCCTTTAATAAATGTTTTTTTCATTATATACATTTTTGTGTATATGTGATCCTTTTTATGGTACGGTCGTGAGCGAGCTGCCCGTAACAATTTGTAAATTCAAAATATTTCAGAATTAATATTTACGGATAAACATCGAATACTGAAAATTTGCAGACTGGCTGCCAAAGCATAAATAATCATCTCTTCTCCTTTTTTTTTTTTTTTTTAATCACAGAAGTCAACAAACACATATTAAAGCCTTTCCTCGATTGCCGTACAATTGAAAAAGCCATCCTGTTTTCACTCCAAATACTGATAATGAAAATCATGCTCCAAAATGTCATGTCACGAAATACTGACATTTTATTTTCTGCCACATCGCCCAGCCTTTCTTTCTTTTGATACTCAATAATAACACTGCGAAATAAGCATCACTGAACTCAGGAAAATGCTATTTAACGTTGTCCATTACATTCCAGTAATAAAACGGATAAGCTCTTATTATCAGATATGCATAGCTTCAAATGCTCAAAAGTAAAAAAAAGCAATGAAAATGTGTGGGTCAGGAACAGGCCTGAGAGAGAGAGAAAAAAAACTATATTTATAGAGACAGGAAGAATAAAGAAAAACAGACATTAGATGTAATCATTAATACTCAACTGCAGAGGTGTCAGAGATATGATTTGAAGAAGAGGAAAGTATTTTTCCCATCATAATACATTTGCATCCATTTATTATAATTGTGTCCGGTTTGAGTCTCATTTTCTGCTACACTGGACAGATCCACTCATTAAAGATAAATTTGCGCTGGTGTTGACGCTCTAACTAGAGACGAGAGATGTCAGGTGTCAGCAAATCAAAACGAATGAGAAGCTTAAATACTGACACCATTATTATTAGCAGTAGCAAAAAACTGAGGCACAACATTGGCCATCTTTGATATCAGAAAACGGCGCTTTATAATTACTTCTGGACATAGTGTCATCAATTCAAAGTCCATAGAGCCACTCACAGAAATATGGGCTTGTTATTATTAAAACTATAAGAAAAAACAGATCTAACATGAGTAGGTTTGATTTAAACCAATGCTAAAAATAAGTGGCTTTTCATTTTATTTTCATTTCTTTGTTGTATTAGAATAATCATTCAAATAAAAGGGATATACTTCTCTAAATACAGTAAAATGAGGCACAGTCATTTATGAGGTCATTAAAGTAAAGATAAAATGGTTATAAAATAGACACTTTGCTGTAATTTAATTTTACTAGAAATAATATTTTGCTACCATTAAGTGCACATTTTCATTATAATCATCTAAAATAAGTTCACCCAAAAATAATAATTTGTTATAATCATAAATTTGTTATTAATAACTCATCCTCATGTTGTTTTAATTCCTTTAAGGCCTGCATTCATCTTCTGAACACATATTTTAGATGAAAACCAAAAGTGTTCTCATCTTCTATAGATAGCAATGAGATGTTTAAAGTTCAGAAAAGAAACCAAAAAGTGGCTTCAATGTAATCACATGTACCCAATCCTGTTCCCGGAGATCTACCATCCAGCAGATTTCAGCTCCAACCCTATTCAAACACAACTAAACCAACCAAGTCAGACCTGCAGTAGCACTAGGTAATTACAGGCAGGTGTGTTTGATTAAGGTTGCAGCTGAACTCTGCAGGAAGGTAGATCTCCAGGAACAGTATTGGGCACTCCTGGTTTATCTTATCTTCTCTCTGGCAAGAGGTCAGGATCTGCATTTTCTATGGGCAGTACAATGTATTCCCATTACAGTCAGGAGCGCAACACCCAAACAGAATTTTGCACACACAAACAGCATAATAGTTGCGCATTGTAATGTGGCGGAGGTGACACAAGGAAACCAGAAAGCCTTTTTTACTTTTTTTTGCCCAACAAAATTGTTCAAAGAGATTTGTATGATTGCAGTTGAAGCATTGAATTCGCATGCGCTTTTTGCAGTTTTGATTTCTTTTCTGTACGGAACAGCAGTGTTTTCAAACTGAAATTGGGTCTTTAGCATTTTCGAAATAATTTTACATGTTTTATTGGATCGAAGATGTCAGAGCAGGGTGGATGCCAGGAGTAACCCTAACAGAACATAAAAAAAAACTATTTGAAAAACAAAAACGCACAAGTGTTGTTGTCATGATAATTGAAGTCGGTACTGGGATTTTAAAAACATCCATTTCCCGCTAATATTTGAGCACTGTTAAATGCATTATTAAACACCACTGATTTCAGCGTGTTCACGTGCTCGACAGAAATGACTGTGATTGGTCATAAAGGTAATCAGGTCACTGAAGTTTACTGAGTGTAATCAGTTGATCCATCAGTAGATTGCTCATATGTCAGCTCGAAAAAAGACCATCTGATCTTTGCGGCTCAAATGTTAGCGGGAAATGGAGGTTTTTAAATTTCCAGTGCTGAATTCCAGTATCATGACCAAACTGGTATAAACAGTACCTAGTCATGTCATTCGGACTGCACAGACAGAACAAATGTAATATTCACAGGGCATTAGAAAAATCTGCTCTAGATCTAAAACCACTTACTTTAAAAACCTGCTCCCAATGTTTGAAAACTTGACATGCACTACAGTTCTCTGCCTCGACTCTCTCAAGCCTACATGACACAAATAGTTTATTAAATTCCCCTCAAGTTTGAAATCAGCTCACAAAGAGCGGCAATTACCAGGGAAGAGAACAAAAGGTGACAGCTGAACTCATTTCCTGTGCTGAAGTAGCGATGCTCAGACACACTTGACCAGGACTCGTTCTGAAAGCAAGCATACCTGCTGTAAAACAAACACGCGTGGTCTGAAGGCCCTCCACTGCTTCACGGCAATCACGGAACAAGGTCAACGGCACAAGATCACGTGTTTGTCTTGAGAAATGTACGTGTCTAAGCTTGCTAATGACACATTTGTGGAGAGAGATGACAGAGAAAGGTGTAGAGCCACTGCAGACGCTCTCATTATCTCAGGTCATCTGAGAACTAGCAGGAAAGGGCAACACTGATGGGGCCGTTCCCAATGAGAAATTAACTCCAATGTGGGACGATCTGGATTAGAAGGAGAAGATGGGATTGTCATCTTAATGCAGACGCTGCAGTCTGCGCAGCGGTGCAGAGCCTGCGAAGTAAGCGGATGAACTGCAGTTCAATAACAGAGGAATAAGAAAACCACCAGGGATAGGAAGATTTCTCATACAGCTCTTAGCTGGAGAACATGGCTAAAGCCAAGGCGATATCTACAGAGCCCACAGGGGCTCAGCCAAACTAGATTAGTAGTCTAAGAAGAGCTTCTGCCCAAAACTCATCTCAATCTCTCTCTCTTGCACCGACACAAGATTTATTCCACAAATATATATATAGAGAGGCCATTTCTTATCTGGGGGAAGCGGTTTTACTCCTTCCGATATTTCACCTAGCAGGTTCATCTGAGATACAGCCTCACTTTTTGCCCTTGTTTGACAAGTTTGCATGGAAATATAAAAGATGATGGGATGTAGAGTGAAAAAAGGAAAAGAGGACTTTTAAACACTGTAAGTGATTTAAATCCTGGGGCTGAATTGATTTAATCTCCAGAAATTATATTATGGTGTGTCAGGATGAGCATGATGAGAGGACTGTAATTACTGCAACTTCAGCAGCAGATAATGACAAATCAGCCTCGATTTCCAATAAAGAGGACAAGTTTAAAAATGAGGGGCAGGAGAGGGAGGAACAAAAGTTTAAAGGTAGGGTTCTACATTCCTGCTTTACAGTTTGCATTCTTCCTTCAAACAGGAAAAGGTACATGAACCTGGTGATTTCCCTTTGCTTTTTTATTCAAGGTTATCTTATTCAACACCAATTTAAAGGCACAGCCCACCCTAAAATGGAAATCACTATTTACTCATCCTTATATCCAGTGTTTGATTATCAAAATTTTTCAAAAATATATTTAATGGTGTTTAATTTTTGGAGTAAATGATGATAAAAAAAAAAAACGTCTGTAGATCAATTATACCTTTAAATCTAAGGCTTCACATACTTTTCCAATGATAACTAAAAACTTGAAGATCAGGTCACGTTTTATGGCCAATATATGCAAATTTCATGGAAATCCCTACGGGTGCAAACATTTTCCCCTCACATTAAGGTAATTCTGTGTTTAAGAAGTGAAGTCAGCACCGACTAATTCCAACTTTTAAGCCCTGAAACTACATTTTACATTTAACTTAAAAGGCCACTTAGATTAACATATTCTTGGATTGGGTAAAAAAAAGAAAAACGTAAAAGAGAGTTTAAAAAATGCAAAATTCCAGTAAAAGTCGCCATGGGCATGGGGAATTATCAATTAACAAGCATTTTTAAACAGTTTAAATCTTTCCTGGAAACTTGTTACAACCCTTGAGCCAGTACCTGGATCTCCTGAAGGTGCGGTAGGCACTGGGCAAAGCATGCTTGGTTTTGGATTTGGATCGGGAGCGTGATCGAGACCTGGTCCGGGAACGTCTCTTGTGCTTCTTCTTCCGTTTATCCCGGTCTCTATCTCGATCCCTGTCCCTGTCTCTGTCCTTTTCAGGCCCACGCGAGGAAGATGAGGAGGTAGAGGTGGTCACATGGGAGGCAGGGTTGCTTGAGCTCCTAGTTAGTGCGTTTTCCAGGGGCTGGTAGTCAAAGCCTGGTATACGAGACGTGTGTTGAGGAAGACCGCTTATAGGCAGGATGGACACCAATGGCTGGAGAGAGACAACAAAAGAAGAGGGATTAGACACATGAGACCTGACGCGCAACCGAGACAGACACATGAAAGAAACCAGCTTTTTAATGAGTAAAATCCAATCAGCCTGCTTTCTCTGGACAATATTACAACACATGAGATGAAAGGTGGTCCCAGTGGCTTTCGAAATTTGCGCATCTGCCCCAATCAATAGAGCCTCAACTGGCTTTGAGCGCTGTCCGGGACCATAACCAATTTAGAAAGGTTTTTGCCATCAACGTATGTCTGCATTTGAAAAAAAAGCAGTGTTACTGTGTATGTGGACGGCTCCCTAGAGCTGTGCCTGAGTCTTTTTTCCCTCCTAAGTCCTAATAGCTCCTCTTTACTCCTTCTACCCCAGAAATAGCGCTAATTAAAAAATACTGGTTGTTTCGCAGTATAATATGGGTCTGGCAGAAACATAATTGGCCATTCTCTTCTGTCGTAATCACTTCAATATGTGTCTGTCTGGTTAAATGACATCCCCTCTGCTGCTGGATTCACATCAGAAATGGAATTTCATCAATCAATGTTTCGGCTCACGCCATCGAAACCACATCTGCAGGTCTCGGTTCATCACACATGAGGAAATAAAAAGTCTATTTTATCACGGGGTAGAAAAGACGATAGACGAGAGCGTGTGCTGTGCCCAATAAAGCCAGGCTCAAAATCTAAGGCCTACCGGTTATAAAAACAGCTCTGGAGAGCTTAATCTGAACCAGGACGCAATATCATCCTGAAGTATTTTTAAACATGTCCCAATTAATCTTGAAATAATGTTCTTCTCTATCTCAAAACGTCTCTTATGTAATAGATAGCACTGCTCAGGGGAGAGGGTGTTGGAAAAGGTGCTGTAGATTAGAGATTGTATTCAATTTGATAACTTTCTAGCTGGAGATACACAATAGCACGCAGGGTTGGGTTTGATTTTAGGGGCTATGGGTTGACATTTGGGAAGATAATCCCCAGAGGAGAGTGTAGCACAAGTGTCCGGTCTCTCCCATCTGTTTTTAAAAGATAGGAACAAAGTGCCCTCCAAAATATCGAGCGTGGTTTAGCCAGCATAATCAGGCATGTGTATATTTATACAATATCTGAAGGAAATTTACCCGAGCATTGACACAGGACTACTTACTGGTCCAGGAGAAGTGTCTATAATATTTTGGTTACTACAACCAATACTTTGGTGCCACCTTCAATACAATTTATGTGATTATTTGGCTCTGAATAGGCTGATGCAGTGCTTCCCAAAGTCAGGGCCACATAAAAAGTAAGATGGACTGTTGTTTTTGTGTGTGTTGTCAATATGCTCGGTTTATATCCGCTTGTTAAGTGGTGACGTATCAGTGATGTATGGAATATTGTTTCCGGGTCCAAGCCGCTACTCATTTGAATGGAGAAAGTCTTCGTTTGTGACCCCTCTTTAGTCCTATCACACATTAAAATGTATTTTATATAAAATCATGGTATACACATCAGTCTCTGGGTTTGCTGCATCACAAATACCAAAATTTTAACAATTTTTTTAAAAAAATCATGACTTTCTGCCCATCAGATATTAGGCATGGATATATATATATATATATATATATATATATATATATATATATATATATTGCGATCGTGCTTTTCGAAAGCATTACATCGCTTTGTAAACGTTTATTATTAGCATTTGATGAGTTGCCCCATAGAGTCTGATAGAGCGCTTGGATCTAGAAGCCCCTTCACGTGACACATTTAACAAGCGGATAGGCCCATTAGTGTTTGTGCAGCATTGGAATGTTTGTATATTCATAACCACCTCCAAATATAGTGGGGGGTTGTAATTCACAGGAATTGTTATTTTGAGGGTCGTGGCGTGAAAAGTTTGGGAACCCCTGGTCTAATGCCTGCTAATTTTACTAAAAAGTAATTGTGCAACATGCTACATGACAAACTTCTAGGTACTAATTTTGCAAAATGACCTCAAACAGTTTAGGATTAGAGGTATGCTGAAATACATACATCGAGGTATAAGTGATAGCGATGCCTTTCTTATTAAGAACCACCAAGTACAGCAGAGAATGCCAGGTCAGCAGAGTGAAAGAACTTAGTCATTGCGCATGTTAATAAGGAGAAAGTGTTTGTCCAAATCCCCACAGTATGAAAAACAGCTGCTGTTCTGCTACTGGAACTCTATTAAGAAGTTCAAGTGAAAGAGAGAGTGGGAAAGATTGAGTGTGAGAAAGTGGTAGCAGGAGACACACAGCAAGGTCTTGCAATTCATTTCTCTTTAAATGTTTTCATTTGGGTCCTTCACACACAAAACGGTACAAATTGCAAACCAAAGATTGTATTTGTCATTTTTCGATCAATGATTAAGACACAAATGGGGTTTGTTCAGCCTCACACTGTGACTAAAGCAAATCAGGCTGGGTAAAGGAATAAGCTGTGAATGGTGGTTTGCTCCGACAGCTTTATGGGTTAAGCACAGCATTACTTGTTCAATAAAGACTCTCGAGGATATGTGAGTGCAATATGGGTCTTCCTCCTGCTTTAGAAAGGTATTAGCTGCTAATGGGCCAAATTCTGCTAATTAAAAATGTGATCTTTAAATGACAGAAATGTATTATCCAATTATTAAATTGTATCATAAACAAATAATCACTAGGGTGACACGGTGGCTCAATGATAAGCACTGTTACCTCACAGTAAGAACGTTGCTGATTCGAATCCCGGCTGGGTCAGTTGGCATTTCTGTGTGGAGTTTGCATGTTCTCCCTGTGTTGCCGTGGGTTTCCTCCAGGACCAACAGTCCAAAGACATGTGTTATAGGTGAATTGAATACAATAAATTGGCCATAGTGTATGAGTGTAAATGAGTGTGTATAGATGTTTCCCAGAACTGAGTAAAACAAATGCTGGATAGGTTGGCGGTTATTTCTGCTGTGGGGACCCCTGGTTAATAAAGGGACTAATCTGAAGAAAAAATGAATGAACGAATGAATGAATAATCGCTAAAAACATGCCATATTCTTGATATTCAACTGACTATATTTGAGAGCTGTTCCCAAATTTTGAAAAATACTGTACATGTTGCATAGTTTTTCATAACTGTCATAACTAGAAATCAAATGACCACATTTATATTATACTTTATTCAATTTAAAAAATAATACTTAAATATATTTTAATTAAATATAACCACATCACACTGATTACATTACGCAGATTCTTTACTCTGAATACATCCTGAGAAACTACAAACAACAGCTATATGCTGTAAATAATGTTATATCAAATTTTAATTCAAAAGTAAGAAATATTCACAAACGAACATTAAATATATATATATATATATATATATATATATATATATATATATATATATAAAACACATTTATTTATTTATACAAAATAAACATTGATTTGCATGTAAAATTCTAATTACATATTAATTGCCAAAATGCTGATGAATGCTCACTAAAGAAGAAAAAATATTTGAAGAATTATTACCACAAAATAAATATATCACAAATTTCTCTACTGTTAGACGATCAAAGACAATGAGCCGCATCCTGACAACTAAACTAAATGAGTTGGTACCTAAAAACTGAAGAGCAAAACACACAGTCATTAAAACTCCGGTGCTAAATTCATCTGCTCCATCTGCAGCGAGAAGTGTGCAGCATATTTAATCCATCTGTTCTTCGTACTTGCAAAGAAAACAAACTTAAGTGGGGTAAATTGCTGCTATTTAGTTTCTCAGGAAACACTGAAGTTTTTTTTTACAACAGGAATTTTGTTATTTTTCTTTAAAACATCTCTACTGGATAGAATACGTTTGGACTGACAGCTTGGAGAAAAAGTCTAGGAGGAAGCGGCTCAGGTGACAGTGTGCAATTATAGCCAGCAGCCATTTCCCTCGATATATATATATCTTTTTTCATAGTAAACACCCGATCCAGGTCACAAAATGGGAAAACGTCATCAAAAGAAGAGTCAGTAGATCCATCATTCTCGAGTTTTGACACACAATCGCCTCAATCATAGAGTTTTCTACACGAGGCAGATTCTGTGTGTGTGATGAGTGCCATTTAAATGCATGAGCAGCACTCTGGATAGTCCAACTCTGTCTCTCTCTCTCTCCTTTAGCCAGCAAAAGCACAGACACCTATTTTCATTCAAATAACGACACCTAGAATGAGCCTCTTTGATCTTGGCCAGTTTACTTTGCTTTCTGGGGATTCATCGGAATACACAGCGACTCTGGCGCAGACAACTAGCTGACACTCAGCGCTACGCTAATTAGCTTTGGCTTCCTGGAACGAACCATTATTTACGATCCTCTTCAGCTTCTCTAAACGAAAGGCTATTGTTTCTCTAATTCTGAAGGAGCATCTGGTGAGCTTGGAGGTTTGGACAATCATTCCAAAGGTACTTTAGAGAAACGGGAGTTGGGTTTGTTTACGATCTCTCGCTACGCACAATCACATCTAATGGCAGTTTAAAAAAAGTTATTATCTTTGTAATTAAGAAAGAACGGACTTCCACCTGAATTTCCTTTGCCACAAACAGCACCAAATATTTTGATGCACGAGACCTCTAAACCATGGTAGTCAATCCTTGAAGCATCTTTAACATTGTTTACAACTTGCGACTCCACTAAAAGGATCCCTGCGGTGGTGATGGGGTCCGCGGGAAGCTTTCATCTCACCCGACGTTCACACGGGGCATTAGGACACTTTCAACTCACAGGATTTCTGATTGAGGTCAGCTAACGATGAAGGGATTTTAGAGATTCTGAAAGCTGGCGTGTGCAATCTCACTGCCCCGTGTACACAGTCGGGTTCCGGCCAAATCGCCTTGCCATCAGCTGGGTAGTGAAAACGTGAAATGAAGTATATGCTATGGTGTAAAGAGTGATTTGTAGATTTATGAGAGTTGGATGGAAAGTAGTAGTAAGCTACTGAAAGGAAGCGGTAAAGCCGTCGGATCGTGTTGGATGGCAAACAAGAGATTACGGTGGAAAAACTGACTCAGAGGCCAGTTCAGAGTAAATTCTCTTAGTCTGTGCAAACAATGCAAGCTGCTCCTAATTTTTGATTCAATCATTGTGATGGAGAATATCCTGTCTATCCTGACAGAGATGCATGGATGAAGTATGATCTAACTAGATTTTTTTTTATCTGACCTGCATAGCAACATACAAAAACAATCTGGCTAAACAGAAAACACACAAACGAAAGCACATTTTTGTCAGCCAACCGTAACTCAAAAGACCCATGAACATCCATGATTGAGAACTGTTGACCTACATAAAGCTGAAAGCCTCGTTGTTCATCAGTCCTTGGAAAGACAATTTGCTGCGAGTTTGCAAAAGAGCACCTGCATGCTCAACTGTGCAAAACATTCGGAAAACAGACTAGAGTTGAGTTGGTGTGAAAGCATTTTGTCGAGAGAAAAAAAGGCACAGCACAGCAGCGGAGGGGCCGTCATGGTTTTTGGTCCGCTTTTATGCCTCAGGGCCTGAGCGGTTTGCTATCATCAATGGAAGATGAATTCACAAGTTTATCTGGACATTGTGTGAAAGAATGCAAGGTCAAATGGCTCTGTCAACTGAAGGACAAGACCCAAAGCACAGAAGAAAAACAGAAAGCCTTTAACAAAAGTTAAAGTCCTGACCTCAGCCTGATTGAGATGCTTCAGCCTCTCCTGAAGACAGCCATTTAAACAATACTGCTGAACAGAAACAGTATAGTTCAGTATATAGAAAAAAATCAAGGTTAAGTCAAGTGACCTTTATTTCTATAGCGAATTAGACAATGCAGACTGTGTTAAAGAAGCTGGACAGAAAGCAGAGATCAGTTCAGGAAACAGAAGAATCCATAATGGAAACTCGAGATTCAGCGTTCAGATGAGTACAATCATACAGCTATTAGTACAAAACTGCTGCTGATGGTTGGCCATGTTTCATCCACAATAGGAAAATTACATTTGATGGAGGATATTGCTAAGAGAGGGACAATGCACTGTTGAATTGATTTGCAAACATCTTTCACCTTGCACTATTAATGTTTAAGCTGGGCTTAAACGTGTGTTCTAATGCCATTTCATGCAATTATGTTAAGCATAGATATAAAAGTGAATGGCACACATTCCTTTTCCTTAACTGTATCTCTTCCTGCTAAATAATTAAAGGATTTAAAGTTTCTAATTACCGTCAAATACTGAGCATTAACAACTCCATTTCAACAGCTCAAATGGCTGAATTACATCTTTTTTTTTTTGGTCAGTACTGGATGAGCAGTAAATAACGAGATGTGTTAACATTAATCAAGTTAACAGTGAATAATCAAAAAACAGCCAGTCATTATGAACGATCCATAAATGTTTTAATGCTGATGGTGCTTGTATCTTCAGAGGGTTAGAAATTCAGCTTTTAAGTCCAAATTATTAGCTTGTTTTTCTGCAGTATCCCGAAATGATGAATGGACATCTGTCAAGAGCTGCTTGGTAATCTAACAGGAACACAAGGGTTTCTTACTGAAATTCTGGAAGGTTCCCAGTAGGGAAGTGCACTATAAAAGAAACCCTGATTATTTAACTGCTGGGCAATCAGGAATAGAACTATTATAACAATGGTGTGGTGAACAGCAAAGAAGAAAAATGCAACCTGCCGACTTGGAGCAATTAAAAAAATAATACAAAATTGCAATTATATGAAATTGTATGGATGTAAGCAAAAGGATAGTCCATTATTGTCACGCAAACACAAACATTTGTTTCTTTTGTGTTACACAAAGATTTTTATGCTAACTGTATTTGTACATACAATGAAAGGCAGGGGGTCCAAAATGGAATGAAAACCTTGATGAATAAACACGTATTTCGTATATTATTTCTAGATTACAATAGACAGCAAGATTGTATTTGCTCTAAATAAGGTTGCTATGATGAAACTTTACAAAGAAAATTTAATACCAAGTCATTAGGAACAACATAAGAGAATACATTTAGAATTTTCAACCAACACTCTTATTGGTAAAAAAAAAATAGACAGCACCGCCTCACAGTCATGCCTTTGGTTGACTCACTGTTGCCATGTTGAGTTGGTCAGGATTCCCCATTGATATCTACTCTAGATATCGCATACGGACCCTGAGCATGCGTCAACAGTGCCACCACATTTGTACAGTGCTCCCAGGACAAATGTCATTCAACTGCACTGGTCAAGACTAAAGCCAAGGTGAAGATGCTGGACTTTAGCGCTGTGTACTGGTGTAGTAACGAGCAAACATAGCACAAAGACAATACATTTCATAGGTAAGATTTCGTTCTTGGTATGTTTTTGTATGTTATGAACTTTTGTGCTCAACAAGTATTGATGATAATACAGTCTCTTACTGCACTGACCATAAGGCAAAGTAGTACCAACTCTCAATAAATACTAGGCTTATGCTAGTTTCATAAAATAAAATAGGCAAACAGTGTAAATGAAATATGAAAACAAGACACAGCGGTGCTAGAAACTTGTATTATTGTCAGCTAAGTGAATGAGTCGTTTATAACAGGGATTCGTTTACAAACGAATCGCTCCCTCCTTTAGAATAAGTGAAAGCAGGAGAGGGGGTGTGTTTCCAGACAGAGATCAGATCAAATTTAACAGGGAGGGAGATAATATATTTCCATGCACACAAACACTTCGTGTTGCTCCCTTGCAAACACTCATTCATCGATGTAGAAAAGTGATGTAATATTAAAATATTTGCATACTGACAACCGATGAACAAAAATCTCTGATTCTGATCACAGATATGTATATATCTCTGGCTCTGGATGGCCAGTCCTCCACTGTCCCTCATTCATTTCAAAGGAGCGCTACCCTGTACTAAAATAGTGTAGGTGACATCTAATGTAAATATCTATGAGGATTCTCAAAAATACAAAGCTATGTTGCTGAAACCAAAATAAACAAGCAGCATTAAATCTTTAATCAAATCAGCCTATGAATTACGCATATAAATTTCTATGCTAGAATAGCATTGGGGAAAAAAATGAAAACAATTCCTGGTCTTTTAAAATAAACTAGGCATGTCAAATAAGCAGAGTGTAACTAAAGAAACTGATATTACAGTTGACCAAACGCTTCAGTGACACTGTCGATCCCTGTATTCTAGTTTAACATGGATAAAAAAAGAAAAAGAAGTGTAAAGGCATAGAGCCTCTTCTGCGCACCCCTGCTTTTGTCACTAATCAGGAGCGTGTTCCCTCCTGAGTACAGACTGTCTTGTTAAAGCAGTACCTGCCGGAAACACCTCTCCCATGAGAGCTTCTTTTAAAAAGAGCAGCTCGGATACAAAGAGCCCAATCAATTAAATGGTAAATCACACATCAGAGAAAAAGCGGCGCCACAGCCCTGGGGCAGGAGTATGTGGAGCTGGGAGTGCGAACACACTAAAACACATAGAAGCGCACTAAGGGCACATCAAACAGGTCTCACATCCAGGGTAAAAACGCAAAAAAGGAATATAAATGTGACACTGGGGAGACCTTAGATGTCGGCTTCATGTATACTCACTGTTTGATAAAGTCCGTACTTTGGGAAGAACTTTCATGAACTGGCAAGCTCTAATCTGATTGGGTGACCTGTCTGAACAGCACTATATATATATATATATAT
>CAIGQQ010038251.1:146143-173461 GCA_903798035.1 Danio albolineatus
TATATATATATATATATATATATATATATATATATTAGGGCTGTCAAAATTAGCGCGTTAACGCACGCCGATTAATTTAAAATATTTGAGTCGTTAAAAAATTTAACGCATTTAACGCAGGTGGCAGTTTTTTTATTCCCTGTTGTGGCTTTTACGGGGTTGTAGTCCATGGCGCAGGGCATTGTGGGTGTGTAGTTCGCAATGCATGCGGTTGAATGTGAGCGCGCGCTGTGTGTGTGTGTGTGCGGTGAAAGGGAGAAAGTTTGATCCGGTTTTGTGTTAAGTTTACTCCTGTAATTCCACGCGGGAGCTGTTTTGGACTGTGAAGCTGAAATCACTAAAGGAAGTAAAAGAAGGGCATGCATCGAGTACTATTGTCAGTCTCATCATTTGCACGAGCCTGTGAGTTAACGAGCTGTTACTCTGCCGCCGGGCATCGCGGAGAAAGTAACACGTGTGTTCAGGGCCGGCGAGTCCATAGAGGTTACCGGGCGATAATATGGATCATGTAAATGTACTCAGTGATGTGCCAGATGATGTCGCAAGCTGTCAAAGACAGCCCATTCCTCTCTAAGTTGATTCCAAGCACCCTCAAATGTTTCATTAAGTTTGACGTGTTTCCCCCCTACACGCAACTTTTGTAAAGCGTCTGCTTCAGCTGCTGTATCAGAATCCTTGCTTGAGAAATACAGTCATACTTTAAGAACCGGTGCGTGGTTATGATTTGAAGGGAGTGTGTGTCTCTGTCTGTGTGTGTGTGAGTGTCTGTGTGCGTGTGTGTGTGTGTGTGTGTGTGTGCGCGTGCATGCGTGTGTTGTCACCTGATAATGTCAACAGACAGTACTGTCTTATAGCAACTGTCTTAATGTTAAGGAGGACTAAGCAAAATTAATTAATGTTCTCAACTCGCAAAACAACTTTACAATGAAAACAATTGTTTATATTCAATACTTTATTATTGTTATTTTTTTCCTCCAATTTCCATATTTGCAATGCCTGTATTTTGGACTTTTTTTTTAGTTCACTTAGAATCCAACATGGAAATAATTTTTGTTTGTTGTTAGCATTGTTTTAAAATTCAAATGGCACTTACATGCCTGTGTTTTTATTTCTGTAATAAATACGGATTTTCGTGATTAATCATGATTAATCACAGACAAAAGTGTGATTAATTAGTTAATTTTTTTAATCAATTGACAGCCCTAATATATATATATATATATATATATATATATATATATATATATATATATATATATATATATATATTTAAAATTTATTTAAGGTTATGCTTTGCCTTTATGTACTTGTAAATTGGCATAGGTTAGACCACAATATGTCATTAAAAACGTGTTCTTCTGTATACCCCTGTTCAAACATGTTTCTTGCACTGTAAAAAATGCAGGGTTCCAAACAATTCCTTCAGGTTGTCTCAACACAAATTGATTAAGTTACTAAAATAACTTAACAAATTTAAGTGTATTGAACAAAAAGTTGTCCAAAGAAAATCTCAAGAATATTGTTTTTTTGGCTTACTAAGCTTGTATTATTTTATCAAAAATACAGTAAAATCAACGAAAGGTTATTCAAAATTGAAATAATTTGTTTCTACTTAATTACATTTTAAAATTTAATAGATAAAAAAAAAAATTCAGGATAAAAATACTTTCCTTGATGACGATAAAGTTCAATAAAAAGAACTGATCTGAATTAGAAAAAAAGATATCTATATATATTGTATATATATTGTATGCATATATATATATATATATATATATATATATTGCTCTTGCAAAAATGTAATGTATTTCTGGGTTTCACACAATCAATTTGTGTTGGGGCAACATTAGGAAATTAAGCTAACTTGCTAGTTTTTACAAATATAAGTAGATTGAACATCAAACAAATCAAGCTTTCCACTCAAAAAAAACTCAAGAACTGTATTATTTTATCTCATTTTCAGCTCATAAGGCATGTGAACAAACAGCTATCGTCATTTTTGGTCCTAATTTCTTTGCAAAACTATTTTGACAAATTTGTGAATTTAACAAGAGCATTCTGACATTATCAGTCAAAGCTTCAGTGAAAAATAATCATCAGGGACTGGCGAATGGTTATAAATGCTGACACAAGATAAACCCACACAAACAAACTCACAAGAACAAATAGGCGTTTTTCCTAGGAGACACCGGCTTTGTCAGCACAACTAATTAGGAACTCCTCCTTCTGCAAGTTCACAAAAATACAATTGGGAAGGAATTAAATAACATCTATATATTCCCATTTTATCTCGTCTGGTCTGTCAACACACAAACACCCCCAGAGAAAGCTGAAAAATGGTTGTCAGGAATCGTTTTGCGGTAATGAGCATTTCCTCAAGACTCTTGACGAATCGATAAACTCTGTTGCTTTTCTTTATGGGGGACTTAACTAAACGAACCTTGAGGAAACCATAGCAGGGTTATTGAGCAGAAGTCCTGACGTGATGCTGACTGATGAAATAAAAACACTCAAATCTACAGCCGTGACGACAGGGTGCATGATTCTGAACCGCAGAGCAAAAAACGCTGAATTTTTTGTCAGGGCAAGCATGTCAAGCAATGCAATGAAACCGGGGAGAGAAATAAAAAAATAATAATAAATAAACTGCCTGCTCTTTTTTTTTTTTTTTTTTTTTTGGCGTAAGCATCATAAATAGCAAGAAAGTTGTCTTGTGGTTAAAGTCACCATGAAATTAAAACTGACAATGCCTATTGTATAATGGAATATATCAGTACTTATTAGAAATAATTCATGCACATCTTTTCTTGTTTATTCATGCAACTGTTTAAATCAAGCAACTTCCTCAAGATCCCTCTTTCTACAGTAAAACTCATCAACCATCCAATTAAAATCCATCAGAAAAAGTCCTGCCCCACGGAAGCTGGATATACATAACATACACTCACCGGCCACTTTATAAGGTATACCTGTCCAACTGCTTGTTAACACTAATTTTTAATCAGTCAGCCGTGGCAGCAACTCAATGCACTTAGGCATGTAGACATGGTCAAGACATTCTGATGCAGTTCAAACCGAGCATCAGAATGAAGAAGAAAGGTGATTTAAGTGGCTTTAAATGTGGCATGGTTGTTGGTGCTAGATGGGCTGATCTACAAGGATTTTCATGCACAACCATCTCTAGCGTTTACAAAAAATGGTCACAAAAAGAAAAAATATCCAGTAAGCAGCAGCTCTGTGGGTGCAAATGCCTTGTTTACGCCAGAGGTCAGAGGAGTATGGCCAGACTGGTTCGAGCTGATCGAAAGGCAACAGTAACTCAAATAACCTCTCACTATAACCAATGTAGGCAGAAGAGCATCTCTGAATGCACAACATGTCCAACCTTGAGGCAGTTACTCAGAAGACCACAGAAGACCGCACTTTATGTCATAATGCGGGATTCATCTCAGACTGGTTTCTTGAACATGACATCGACTTCACCGTTTTTAAATGGCCTCCACAGTGACCAGATCTACTGTGTACCTAATAAAGTGGCCGGTAAGTGTACATGAAATAAGACTACATATATGTCTACATTAATATTATAACAAAACCCAAAACTGCCACAATACCATGGACCAGTTACTGGTACATCAATTAATGCATGGTAAACCTGTGGAGAGTTCATAGCACTGTGTTTCTGTGTTGTTGAAAATACTAAATCACCAATACATTTCTGTTCTTTGCTGAATTCAAGCACTTCTCTTTGGAGCTGCCCGTGTGATCGAGTCGTGAGTTTTCCCCATGCAAATAAATCTGAACTAGCCCTGCGCCGCTGTTGGGCGTGATTTGCATGGACAGAAAAACAGTCTGTGAGCCGCAAACCAGCAGCACCATTAATTCCACTCTGAAACATGAACATACCCTGATAGTTTATCAAACAAGTGTTATCATGTTACAGAGGGAAAATTATCCTGTGATAATTATCGTTTTATGGCTCAGCCCTAAATACACACATTCATTGCACTGATTTTTATTATTTTTTTTCATGTAAATGAATGTTCCCAGCCCAGTTCCAGGAGGCACACCAACAGCACATATTTTCAAACTCTTTCTAATGAAACGCACCTGAATCAACTCATCAGCTCATTGGTAGAGACTCAGGGACTACAAACAGAGGGGAAAAATAAAAGAAGGCATCCAAAATGTGCACTGCTGGGAACACTGTGACAATCTCTGATCTAAACGAACTGGTTTTAATCAAACAAACAAAGCAAGCATCCATGAATAAACCTAATTAATACCAACAAAACAAAAAGGGCAAGAATTATAAATGTACCAATCGACCGGCAGAAATTTTAATTTGTCTGACCTCTGTTCTGGACTTGTATTCAAATGACGCACAGATGTACCAACAGACAAATACTGTACTGGCAGAACAGGCAGCACACAGGCAATGACAGAACACCCACTGAAAAAGATCAGATAACCTGTACTAACTTTACACAAATTTAGCAAATATTGACTTTTATTCATTTCATTTAAAGGGACAGTTCACCTACAAAAATGAGAATTCTTTCATCATTTACTCTCCCTTGGCTGTTTTGGTCAGATAGAAAAGAAGATATTTTAAAGAATGATATATTAAAAACATCCATAACCTAAAAACATGACTACTCTTTCATCATTTACACTCCCATATATTTTTTTGTTGAAGACAAAAGAAGATATTTTGAAGAATGCTGGAAACCTGTAAGCACTGACACCCATAGCTGGAATAACCATTACTACTGTATGTAGGTCAATGTTTACAAGTTTCTTCTGTAGATAAAAAAACAACAACCTCAAACTTGTTTGAAACAAGCGAAGGTGTGTAGAAGCCAAGAGTATTTTCATTTTGGGTGATCTATCTCTTTAACGTTTTCAACAATGAAAATATTGTGTATAAGACTTGTATTTGAGAAGGTTTATTATAAATATAATCAATAAAAGTTTAATAAGAACTAGGTGATCGCTCGTAGTTTTAAAAAGTCATATGTGTATGTGTGTGGGGATCACTTGGTTGTTTAAAAAAAAAAAAAAACTCTTACCAGAAAAAGCTATTTGATCCTAAAGCAATTTGATAGATTTTAGGTTAATTTTTTTTTTTACAGTAATATGAAACCATTTTTCTATGTGTTATACTATACGTGTCACTTTATTAATCTGGAGTCGCCACAGCGGAATGAACCGCCAACTTATCCAGCATTTGTTTTATGCAGCGGATGCCCTTCTAACCGCCACCCATCTCTGGGAAACATCCATACACACCCATTCACACTCATACACTACGGAAAATTTAGCTTACCCAATTCACCTGTACCACATGTCTTTGGACTTGTGGGGGAAACCGGAGCACCCGGAGGAAACCCAAGCAGCCACGGAGAGAACATGCAAACTCCACACAGAAATGCCAACTGACCCAGCTGAGGCTCAAACCAGCGACCTTCTTGCTGTGAGGCGAACGTGCTACTTACTACGCCACGGTGGTGCCATCGTGTCACAACAAATTAGCATTTTTATTTATCCTTTACTTTAGTCTGTCATTGTTTATTTATCCAAAATCGTTTGAGTTTTTTTCTTGTTTATTACAAGACATCCTGAAGAATGCCACTGACTTCCAACATTCTTCAGAATATATTGTTTTGTTTTCAACAGAAGTATGAAATTCATAAAAGTTCACTTCACTGTGAGCGACATTTCTGAGCGAACAATTCCTTTAGGAAGCATTTTAGGTATATATGGTGGTTAGATGGTCAATGCAAAGAAACGCACACACACAGAAACAAACCTCAGGCGCAGCAGCAGTTTCCTCAGTGCGCTTGACCTCAGCCTCTGGCCCTCGCAGAGTCTGCAGGAAGAGGGCAGCTTTCCTCTTGCGCTCAGCCTGAAGCTGCCTCTCTTTGGACTCTTTGGAAGCCTGGGCCAGTTTCTCCCTCGCTGCTGCTGCTAACCGATCCTCCAGCTTCTGTTTGGCTGGAAAAGAAAAGAGAAGAAAGGTCAGACTCGCACACATTTGTCTTGATTCTCACTATCTGCTCTGACAGCTAAAAGCATGGGCAAGCGAGATTGCGTGCAGAAGTCTGTTGTGTTTTTGCAGCTAGGCAAACGCAAAATGTTTCTAGATGAGGTCGCTCGTGACTTACCTGGTTTTGTAAACCAGAGTGGCTCATAAAAACTGCATAGGGTTTAAAAAGCTACAAGCTAACAATGCGTTGCATTTTAATGTTTCGCATCTAGCACAACAAAACCATCCCATCTCACAGTGTTAAAAGCTGCCTGGCTTCTGACTTTATACCAGTCAACAGCATCTCAATTTAGCAAGTTTGAGTAGGCAGTGTACTCAAGTATAATTTTTTCAGGTTTTGTTCATGAGAACAGTGATAACAAAAGGAAAAGGGGGAAAAAAAACAAGTCATTATATTATACAAGAATAAGAAGAGCGCTCTGTCAGCGTCCGCACTAAAAATAGGCCCCCTGCCATGGACAATCACATACAACTCGAGAACAAACACAACTAGTGAGAGAACAGAGGCTTCTCCTTCATTACGTCAACTGGAGGGAGATAATAAGTTGTGTATAATGAGAAAGAAACTTGTCCCTCAATCAGCGAAGCTCCTTCTCACAAGTGTTTTGGCATTACTATATTTGACTTGAAAGAAAAAACAAATCTTGCAGTCTTGACATCCTGTTACGATTTAACTTAATCCTCAGTGAGTGCACGGCACTGCACCCTTGCCCTAATGAGGGGGTTTAGGGACAAACCGCAATAAATGAAAAGCAGCAACTCTTAAAGCACTTGCAGATGTGTTGTGCAATGAAATTGAAAGAACTGTGCTGTAGACATTGCTTTAAAATATGTAAGAATAACTGAAACTAAAAACTTTTGTTTTGCCCTGCAATCTGGTGAGTGGGCTTAACAAACCACCTGTAGAAAACACAAACATTCGTCTCTTTGTCATTTTAACCAGTTTTGCATATTTACACAAGACACTTTCGTCAATCACTAAACACTACACGAACAGTTCCTTTGTGTAATTAGCACTTCTTGTGTGTATTGTCTCTTCTTGTTGAATCACTGAATGCTTTGTCAATTGTAAGTTGCTCAAAAGCAAAAAAAAAATTCAAAAGCGTCTGCGGCAACACTTTATTTCGATGGTCCATTTGAGTATTAGTTGACTGTCTGCTTGATATCTGTTGATAGTGACATTCAACAGACATTTAACTGACTATAAGAAACTTTGCAAGTACATGTCAACTTACACTAGCCTTAACCCCAACCCTAACCCTAATCTAACAGTCTACTTATAATCTAATGAGAATTAGTTGCAATGTAACTTAAATTCAACAAACGGACCATCAAAATAAAGTGTGACCGTGTCTGCTAAATGACTTCATGTAATGTTGATAACATTTTTCAGTTTAAAATAAAAGGTTATTTAGAGCATGAAATTAGAATGTCAAAAAAATTGATTTTTTTGGACCAAATGTGACCAATATAAATAACATTTAAATTTGTAATTCTGATAAAACATAATTAATAAAACACACATAGTAAATCCAGTTTATAGAGAAATTGGTCCCACTTTATATTAAGTGGCCTTAACTAATATGTACTTACACCGAAATTAATAATTTATTACAATGTACGTATTGTGTAAATACATGTTTTTACATTGTACTTATGCTTGCTTAAATAACTGTCTGTAATTACGTCTGTAATTAATTTTTGTAATTACATTTGTAATTATACCGTTGACCATCCCTTACACCTTACCCATACAACCAAACCAGTCCCTAACCTTACCCATATCCCACCTCCAGAGCACCACTAGTGTTCTTAAGTACATTATAAACACAGTAAGTACATTGTATTAGTAGTAGTTAAGGACACTAAATATAAAGTGAGACAGAGAAAGTTGTTTCCACAGCTGTAACATCTAACAGACAAATGAAAAACACAAATGATAAAAAAATGTAATTAAAATATTAAAAAGAAAAGCTAACCAACTCTATAGTGTCTACACTCCGAGTAAATAATTGCTGTTTGTCTTTCAGTAGTACCAGCTTAAAACCCACCAAAAATTACAAAGTTAAAAGCTCAATCTTTAACACAGAAGAAATAATCTCTTTTCTGTGAGTGTTTTAGAAATTTCGATTCATTTACTTATGGGGGAAAAGACTATAGGAATAATAAACGACAGAAAATAGTCAAACTACGTCTCCTACAAGCACTTGTGTTTGACAATATATACAAATAAAAATAATATAAGAAGAAAACACAAGTTTGCAACATCAATCAGCGTTAGCTGTTTTAAACAACGGAAGTGTAAGAAAACAGAAGCCTCAAGCCAATAAGTTTCCATCATCTGCACCTGCTCGTACATTTAAGAAAAAAGGTCAATAGACTCAGACTGGTTTAAAATGCATTCAAGTCACAAACAAATCAAGTCACATGTAATTAATTTATTTATTATTGATCGTTCCTGTCTTTTCAAATCGCTCGTGCTTATCCCTAGATAAAAGACTGCAATAACTGTATACACGTGACAAAGCCTTTTCAATGCAACCCGCAGCACTTAACACCAGTAATTTGCTTGTGGAGCTTTTAAAAGCAATGACTCCAGTCATTTTTTTTTCTGCGTTTTCCTGCAAATTTCCCCCTTCTCTCGCATAATTTCTCATCTGTACACATCAGAAGTCAATGCGCAATTGAGGCGGCAAATCACATTTTGACAAAATCCAATAAGGCTTACCTTTTGAGGTTTGATTTTAAAATTACAATTTGCAACATAAACAGGCAAATGCGAAGAAGGGCGTAAATACTTCACGTGCCCACATAACCGCAAGAGACAGCAGAGAGACGAACTCAATATAACTCTCACTCACAACCACGCGAAATCACTCCATTCAGTAAATAAACCGAAGGTAATAGATGGACACGTGAAAACAGACCCAACCCTCGGCTGCATCTGTGATTCTTTAACAGTTCATCAATAGAGATTATGTTCCTCCGGATAGGTCGATAGCCATGCAATCTAAAAGCTAGTTTGCCACTGAGTGAGGCCTTCTTTGCTGCAGTGCCGTTTATTTCACTTTCTCGTGCAGTAAACTTCCTCTGGGCATCTGGTCTTATTACTGTAATTACCCCCGTGTTCCAGGAGCATTACGGCTCGGCCGGAGCGTCTGCCATTTGCGCAGTTCGGTGTCAGTGATGAGCTTTAAACAAATTCACTTTTAATGGGGAACAAGAAAACCGATGCAAAACCTGCATGTTATAACAAAATGTGTATCTCTAAACAAACGGTTCACCTCAAAATGAATATTTGTCATCATTTACTCGCCCTTGTGTCAGTCCAAACTCTGTCTTCTGTGGAATATGAAATATTGAACATCGCAGCTCAACCAATTTCTGTATAATGAAAGTAAATGAGCACTGTGGTTGTGGCACAAAAGCAGTCAATATGATATCTGTCCTATGTTACGTGGGTCAAAGACGAGATGTCCTATATTGGTTTATGCGTGACATTTTATATACAGTGATTTTATATACAGTGCTCAGCATAAACGAGTACACCCCTCACAGATTTCGCTTTTAAATAATTATTTTTCTATAGGCTGCTTTACAATAATATATTTGTGCATATACAGTTGAAGTCAGAATTATTGGCCCCCCCTGTTTATTTTTTCCCCCAATTTCTGTTTAACAGATAATTTTTTTTCAACACATTTCTAAACATAATAGTTCTCATAACTCATCTCAAAGACTTTACTAGGTTAGTAAGGTTAACTAGGCAGGGTAGGGTAGTTAGGCAAGTTAAAGCCAAAACTGGAGCTTAAGATCAAAGCAACTTAAGATCGGACCAAAAATCAGTACAGTCAAATTAATATGTTTGGGGAAAATATTAAATAAAAAAAAAAAAAAAAAAAAAAAACAGGAAAAATCAAGAGAAACATAACAAATATAAATTTTAGTTGAAATTTGTTAGCTTGTATTTTTTATTTATTTATTTTTATTTTATTTTATTTTTTGCAAAAACTCATTTGAATTGAAATGTATTATCTTTCTACTCCTAAAGATGTTAGATGACCAAACTAATGAATATAACAGTTTTGTTAAAATGCACAAAAAAAAAAGGATTTGCCTATATTACCTGAAAAATAGATTGAAAAAGATGTATTCTGTTTCAAAACAGATTGTATGAATTTATGCTGAGAAAGAATATTAAACGCATGTGATACTGTGATGTTTCAAAAAACACTTGCAAAAATAAAAATTTGGACATGGACAACAAAACAGGTCATGTGTACCTTAAAGTTCAATAAAAAAAAAGATATTCATTGATGATCTGTTAGGATACTGGCTGATGTACAACTGTTTGAAACATTGGAATTTAAAAAATGTAAAAAAAAAAAGTGCTTAGCAAATTTTAGTTTCAGTAGAAAATTTAAAAACATTTTCAGGTGGTCTTAAATTAAATAAAAAAATAAAATTAGATAAAATTTGAATGTTTTTTTGGCTATTGCTTTTGTCAAAAAAAATATCTGTGCAACTTAAGACCGGTTTTGTGCTCCCAGGTAAGAAATATTAAATACATTTAAATTTACACATAATTATAATGTAATTTTACAAGAATTCAAATGCTCTTTGTCAAGTAAATTAAAGAGGCATTTCAAGTTTTTTTTTAACAATCTTAAATCAACAGGCAGTTTATTATTAAAAAACTCCTTTTGTGTTAAATGGAAGAAAGTGAACTATGAACCCAACAAATCATGATATCAGAAAAATGATCCTGCAAAAACTGTAACATGAATTAATCCAACATGTTTAAAACTATTTTCAAAACAGATGCTTAGAAAGGTTTCCTGAGCATCTGAAAGATCATGTGACATTGAAGTTTTTCCACTGAGTAATTACTGCCAAAATTGAATTTCGTATCACACAAATACATTTAATTATAAATTGTAATAATATGATTTAATATTACTGTTTTTCTAAAGTAGCAAACACATGTTTGAAGTTCGTAAGATTTTAAGATGTTTTTTTAAAAAAAGGATCGTTCACACAAAACTGACAACTATTCTGAAAATTTACTTCCCATTCACTTGTCACAAACCTGATTCAGTTCCTTTCTTTCTGTTGACCACAAAAGAAGATACTTTGAAAAATGCTGAAAACATGTTTCATAATTGTTTTTCCTACTATGGAAGTTACAGGAATATAATTTATCATTTTGTTTTTCTAAATGTGTTCAACATTAACATTTTTTCTAATTTTGTGTTCAACAGAAGGAAAAAAAATGTTTTGAAACCACTTGAGGCAGAGAAAATAGTGAACTGTTTTTGGGTGAACTGTCCCTTTAATGGTAGTAAAGCTAGATTTTCAGAACATTTTAGCCGAAAACATTTAGAATGTCTTCCGCACACATTCAGGTCTCATTTCCTGCATAGACCCTATCGGTATCTTTGATTGAGTGGTGTCCTCCTTGTTTTAACCGTGTGAAACACTCCCTCTTAATTACAGCGGACAGTTACTGCCGCCGGTGAGCACGGCCCATATGGACAGATCTATTACATTACAGGCCTGGACCTCGCTGGAGTTATGCACTGTCAGTCATCGAGATGCGATGGCGATCAGATCAGCTCACTATTTTAAGGCTTTGAGGGTCAAAAGAACAATGAAGAAGTGCAGCAAAAATCCGGTAACTCTCAGCTTTATGCGATGATGATAAACCACAGTTTTTTCCTCTATACTTCATATCTTGTGACTGTAGACGACTTCTAAGCGTTCTGGCCAGTGACATTTTACATGTGGGCTGCAAGAATTACAGTGAAGGAAATCAGCATTAGTTATTTTATTATACTCCACAAAATGACTCATCTCTTCTGTTTGAAGTATTTTTCTAACACTTACAAAAGAACAGCCTTGAAAACGGCGGGCAAGGAATTATTTCAATTAGGATTCACTTACGAAACTTAACTTTTGAACTCTCCAGACAGTGATTCAAAGCTAAAATATGCTAATATGGCTGGCATTTAAAACGATGGACAATAATCCAGAACAGAGCCTAGTGCCTTTAAAGGGACAGTTCAGAAAAGAACAGTGTTCTTTCAAGCACTTCGACATATTACATCATTCTGAGAAATTTGCTCAGGCCATTCGTTCTAGCCATGCCTTTCATTCCCATTCTTCATTTCCTCCAATTCTTTTCTACATCTATCTCTCTGTTCCTTCTTACCCGCCTTGTTTCTCAACTTCCTGTTCAGTGTTTGTTTTTCTTCCATCTCTCATTCCGTTATGTTTCTTGATCCTTCTTTTTTGTCTCGTACTTCATCTCTTCCTTCTTCCAGTCATTCATTTCTCTTTCATGTCCATTGTTCTTGCTTACTTCAAATCAATCACTCCAGTTCCTTTTCTTTTTCATTCCATTGTGCCATCCTTATTTCTTTTATTCCGTCTGTTTCTACTAGCTTCTCCTTTCTTTCTTTCTTTCCTTCATTTTATATTACCTGCTTCTTTTCCTCTGCTTGTACTTCCTTCCTTCCTTCCTTCCTTAAACCTTTGCTTGTCCTTTCTTTCATTGTCCTTTCTTTCTTCCTTCAAGTTCTCAACCTTTACATATCCTTTCTTCCCTGTTCAAGTCCTTTGAATGTTTGTCCTTCCTACCTGTTTGTAGCTTGTCCTTTTATTGTCCTCCTTTCCTTTTTTGTTATTGTAATTTTTATCCTTCCTTCCCTGTTCTTGTCTTTTGAGTGTTCGTTCTTTCTTCCTGTTGCTTGTCCTTTGAAGTAACATGTTTTCTTCATTGTTGTCCTTTTATTCTCTGTTTTCCTTCCCTCCCTCCTCCTTTCCTTCCTTCCTGTCTTTTGGGAGTTCATTCCTACTTCCTGTTGATTGCCCTTTTATTGAACATAATTTTCTTAATTGTCCTTCTTTATCTGTCCTTCCTCCCTGTCTTTTGGGAGTTCATTTCTTCTTCCTGTTGCTTGTCCTTTGATTGAACATATTTTCTTCATTGCCCTTCCTTCCTTCCTTCCTTCCTTCCTTCCTTCCTTCCTTCCTTCCTTCTGGGAGTTCATTTGTTTTTCCTGTTGCTTGTCCTTTGATTGAACATATTTTCTTCATTGTCTTCCTTTCTTCCTTCCTTCCTTCCTTCCTTCCGGGAGTTCATTTGTTCTTCCTGTTGCTTGTCCTTTCATTGAACATATTTTCTTCGTTGTCCTCCTTTATTTGTCCTTCCTTCCTTCCTTCCTGTTGCTTGTCCTTTGATTGAACTTCTTTTCTTCATTGTTGTCCTTTTATTGTCCTTTCTTCCATCTATCCCTTTCTCTCTTCCTTTGATCCCTCCGTACTTCTATCCCTCCCCCTCTCCTTATCCTTTCTTCCTTCCCTGTTTGTATTTTGATTCATTCTTTATTCCTGTTGCTTGTCCTTTGATTGAACTTATTTTCTTCATTCTTGTCCTTTTAATTTCCTTCCTTCCTTCTTGTCTTTTGAGTGTTGTTCATACCTGTCTGTTGCCTGTCCTTCGACTATCATTTTTGTGATTTCCTTCTTCCCATTTAAATTTGAGCTAATCCTCATACTTTATACTTCAACAAACAATGAGTGGCCTTGAAATGTCACTTTATTAAAGCACCACATAGGTTTGACCAACAAGTGGGAAAGTGGATCAACAAAGCATGACAGATTATTCATCTGGAGTGAATCATACCTTAAGAGAAGACCTTCACGTACCTTGTTTGGCCTCCAGCTCTTCCTGTGACAGGACTGGCTTCTTCTCCTCAGCTGGTGGAGGTTGAGGAAGATCTCTTGGCGCTTCAAGCAATCCAATGGCCAGCTCCATTCCTTCCAGCACATCCCCTTTTATCGCATCCTCATCAGAGTCATCGTCCAGCCTCACGCGGTTCTTCTCCAAAGGCAGAAGATCATTTTCTTTTGACTTAATAGCGAAGCAGATTGGTGCAAAGGACGCTGGGAAGAGGACAGATTTTATTTAGTAACGTCGTTAACCTTTCACAATTAGCACAAATCTACAGCACAGTTACTGTCATTATGGTCAAAGACATGATCATTACAGTCAAGTCTGATAGATAATCTAAATTTACATTGGTGGTAATACAGAAGTTCGCACACCATTTTTTAAATTCTGGGTGAAAATGGTCTTCACACAACAGCATTAATTAATGGACAGAGAGACATGGAACTGCATCGTTATGTGGGTGAATGAGGACACCCTGAAATGTCAATGTGGCTGACAAGGATGTTCTGAGGTCAGGTGGTAGGGGCTCGATCGCGGAGCACAGAGTTGCCTTACCTTTAATGAGCTTGCCCTCGTCCTGCTGCTTGTCAGAAGAGCAGTTCTCTGTGCTGTCCCCCCCACTGCCGTAAAGCAGAGAACCCTGTGAGGCCAGGACGACAGGAAGAGAGAGAGGAAGGGAGAGAGAGAGAGAGAGAGAGAGACACAAAGTTACTTTACTTTGCAGACACAGGTTAAGGATGAAAATCCTGAGCTCTCAGTTTTCAGACAAAGACTCTCTCAAGAGCTTGACAGTATTTTAAAGGACTTCCTTTGTACCGAATATGTGGTTATTCTGAGGCAGTAATTCCTCTATACTGTTCACAGGTGACGATGAAGAGGCACGGGGGAAATAGAAAGAGTATGAGAGAGAACCATATCATCTTTTAAAAGGTATATGTGTGTAATATTTTACGCTGAAGTCCTTTATTGGTCCCCCTTCTCTACCTTTTTTTTCCCTTTCTGTCCACTTGATTTCTTTTCCTGGTTTGTTTCCTCCTCTTTCCTCCGGTTTTCTTTACATTTAATCATTTTGCAGTCAAGTACAACTTACAAATGAGGACAATAGAAGTAATCAAAAAAATCAAAAAACAAAAGAACTGCAACATGAAAGTGATGTGTAACAATTCTCAATTACTCTAATCTATTGAAGTATTTAAATATATATGGCAACACATTAGTTTAAGTAACAATTCCCATTATTATCTACTCTGGATTATTACCTGCCTATTATTTACTGGTACTTACAACATATGATCTTATTTTGCATCCCTAATCCTACCAATAAACCTAATTACAACTTTATTTTTCTTTTCTTTTAAAAAAAATACTTATTTAGCCAGGAATGTATGGCCCTAGATTGACTCCATAGTAGTGTCCAATTAAGACGCAATATCTCTTCTACCAGGGAGACCTGGTTAAGACATGCAGCAAAGGACAAAAAAGTACATTTGACAACACACAGACACACACAAAACTGCACTGCTCTAATTTTTTTTTTTTAATATAGCGATAGATTATAGAGATTACATACGTACTGTAGTATTTCATGAAGATCATTCCATACACATGGTTAATACTATACATATGGAGCATACTATTAACTATTAATAAAGAGCAAACTGGTAGTTTATTGGGCTAAAAGTCTTAGTAAATGGTTTGCTCTTAATTGTACCTTAAAAGTGTGACAAATTTCCATTTTCCTTTCTTCCTCTAAATTCACACACACACACAAAAAAAGAAAAAAAATCATCTTTTATTCACAGCAAGTGAATAAAGGTGCAGAAACAACTAAAAATAAGCCTTGTTTGGAAGCAATTATTTCTGCAATTACGTTTGATGCCACAGGAATTGCTTCACCTTTAAACGACGAAGAAAAGAAATGAGAATTTCCCTCTTGCCATATGTATTCTGGACCTAGCTCTGTTGGGATGAGATGCTGGGTTTGAGTATCTCTCTGGGAGCTTCGCTGATGGACGAGTATAATCTCAGCAACGTTCTGCGGCACGGAAAATCACGACAAGCTTCTTCACGGTCATGCGGTGTGAGAGTAACACAGGCCTGATGCTCTCATTTATCAACCATCTGCCAGCCGAAAGCATGCTCAAAATGTCTAATTCCATCTCGATCGACATGGAAGACTGGACTCCATACTGTGAGGTGGTGAAAAACTTTACACATTAATGAGGTACAGTGTTTCCACTCTAATGAGATGTTTTCTTTACACTGACCCCCAAAAAAATCTTTGTGCTTTTTATTTTTGTTTGAATCAGCGGAGGAGTACAAAGGAATATTCTATACTGCTGCACGCTAATAGGCACTGCCACTAATAATAAAGAGAATCGCATATGCTGGGTTAATGCCAGATAATTTGGCTGTCGGGTTTTTAATGTAACAAGAATATAAAAAATTACAGAGTGAGAGGACAAAAGAGAGAGGGATTCGGAAAGTTTAGTGTCCCTAATGGAAGTTTTCAATATTTTACAGCTCTATTAAAGAAGTGTCTGTAGATCCTCAGTGTAGCCCTGGGTAAGATGAAGGGTCAGAGGGACATGAAACCCAGTTAAGGATCTCTCGCCCAAAAATGAAAGACAAGATGAAGGAATTAAAGCAGGAGATTGGATCTGTGGCCAGACACTCGATAAAAAAAAAAAAAAAGTGAAAAGGGACTGTGTGGGAAAGACTATGGGGAAAGAGAATACTTCAGTGTTGCCTGTGCTCTAACCAGCATTGGGTAAGTTACTTGAAAGTTTATATTAAAATTACATTTACATTACTTTTCTAATTTCTTAGTCTGAAACGTAATTTAATTACTCAAAAAGGAACTGAATTACATGTCTCAATACTACTTAAAATCCATATGAAAAACCAATTAATTACAGTAACTCATTACTTTGCAACTAATTACACTAAACTAAAATATGACCCTCATATTTAACTAAAGACTTCACCAAGTGTTAAAATTCTAGTATCAGTTCCGAATATCTAAAATAAAATAAAACAAAAATAAACACTCCAACCAAGTAAAATAAAATAAAATAATAAAAGACTCCAACCAAGTGTTGAAATTCTAGTTCCAGTTTTAAAAATATAAAATAAAAATAAATAAAAATAAAATACTGCAACCAAAGTGTTGAAATTCCTGTACCGATCTCAAAAATGAAAAATCCACCCTAGTGTTAAAAATCTAGAACCAGTTCCACAAATCTAAAATAAAAAATAATAATAATAAATACTCCAAGCAAGTATTGAAATTCTAGTACTAGTTTCAAACATCTAAAATAAAATTTTAAAAACTCCAACCAAGTGTTGAAATTGCTGTACCAGTCTCAAATTTTAAATAAAATAAATAAAACAAAAATAAATAATATAAAGACTTCAAACAAGTGCTGACATTGTAGTAGCAGTCTCAAAACCCAAAATTAAAGTAAAATAAAATAAAGACACAAACCAAGAGCTGAAATTCTAGTTAAAGACTCAAAAAATCTAAAATAAAATAAGAATAGATAAAATAAAGAATCTAATCAAGTGTTGAAATTCTAGTAACGGTCTTAGAAATCAAATGAAATAAAATATAATAAAATAAAGACTCCAAGTGTTGAAATTCTTGTATCAGTTCCAAAAATATAAATAAATAAATGAATAAACAAATAAATAAATAAATAAATAAATAAATAAATAAATAAATAAATAAATAAATAAATAAATAAATAAATAAATAAATAAATAAAATAAAATAAAGACTCCAACCAAATGTTGAAAGTATTGTATCACTTCCAAAAATTTTAAATATAAATAAATAAATAAATAAATAAATAAATAAATAAATAAAATAAAATATGAAAGAGGACAAATATTATATGTAGTCATTTAGAAACTCGATTTATTAAGTAGAATTGGTAAGAAAACCATTCAACTCCTTACTATTCCCATCACTATCCTACCTAGAGGAGAAAACTGCTTTGAATTACAAGCGCTTCCTGAGCAGTCTGTTTGTTTCTGCTTGTTTGCTCTGCTTCAGTGCTGCTTCGGTTTCCAGAGAATGCGTCGGTAAAGACCTTTGTGTCCACTTACATCACAAAATTAATATCAAATGAACATTAATAACAAATCAAGGGTTGTTATATAGTCTCCCCCCTCTGAGCGACATTTCTTCTTCGGTCTTAGATTTCCCTAAACACGTTCTCCCCTGTCGAGATGGTGTCATACCGAATGTCTTCATCCACTCATAGAAAGGCAGTAATCCCTTAATCCTGTTTATGGGTAAAGTCAGAAGAAGAAACGTATGCTGATGGACCATGCCATGTGGAAGTATCGCTCTAGAATAGCAAAACACGGATGAGCAATGTGACTATGGGAGAGTTAGCATGCTGTAATTTAGAGCAAGACTGTAAGTGTCACTCATGAAGGATTACAAAGAGATTTGGGACGCTATGGGATATATGACTCTTCCATCGTCTCTAACTGAATATGTTGCACCTATAATCAAATTCACTCTTTAGCTGATATTGGTAAATCAGTCTTATTCGCTAATAAAATTCTTCACTTCACACAATGAACTACATCTCAGAATATTTCACATTTCAGCCCTAATCCCCCTGATGCCAAAGATAGCTTTCACATCGCATTAATTGGTTCTGAACACTGATATGCTTGCAACAGCTCAGCTCCATCATGAATACTACAAAAAATGAAGAAAAAAAAGAGACTCTTACAGGAAAAATACAAACTTTCAAGCAAGAATGTGAAGGTTTTCTGCTAGAGTTTTTAGTTTGTTCACTTGTTATCACTGGAAAAAAAAAAACTTTTGGCTTTTGTTAACCTTCCAAGGTGAAGCTTTTAAAATCACAACATAAAAATGTAAATTACTTGAAAAAGATGCATCACAAATGCTGCTTACAATCCTTGTTTGTCTCAGCAAGTACACACCACCATTCAAAAACACCATTAATTGTTTTAAACACAAATAAATTCACAATATTAGATTAAAAGATCAGAAAAGGTCTACATTTATAGTGTAAACAGAATACCCACAATGAAACTCAACACAGAAAAACGTTTAAACCCCATTGCTAACCAGTGTTTTAAAAGTTTTATTGTCAGAGCAACACAAACGTGGAAGTATAAATGTACGTACCACTATTCAAAATGCTTTAAATGGAAATAAATTGTCAATATTGGATGGGATGATCAGAAAAGAACCATGTTTACAGAGTAAACAACGCACCTATGAAGAAACTTGACAGAGAGAAACATATAAAGCCCACTGCCAACTGGCATTTCAAAATTGTTATTGTCAGAGCAACACAAACGCGGAAGTATGATTGTACATACCACTATTCAAAATGTTTTAAACGTAAATACATTCACAATATTGGATGGGAAGATCGGAAAAGGTCAATGTTTACAGTGTAAACAAAACACCCATGAAGAAACTTGGCACAGAGAAACATATAAACCCCACTGCCAACTGGCATTTTAAAGTGTTATTGTCAGAGCAACCCAAACGTGGAAGTATGACTGTACATACCACTATTCAAAATGTTTTAACCATAAATAAATTCAAGATATTGGATGGGAAGATCGGAAAAGGACCTTATTTACAGTGTAAACAAAACACCCATGAAGAAACTTGACACAGAGAAACTTATAAACCCTACTGCCAACTGGCATTTCGAAAATGTTATTGTCAGAGCAACACAAACGCGGAAGTATGAATGTACGTAACACTATTCAAAATGTTTTAAACATAAATGCATTCACAACATTGGATGGGAAGATCGGAAAAGGTCCATGTTTACAGTGTAAACAAAACACCCGTAAAGAAACTTGACAGAGAGAAACATATAAACCCCACTGCCAACTAGCATTTCGAAAGTGTTATTGTCAGAGCAACACAAACGCAGAAGTATGAACTTACGTAGCACTATTCAAAATGATTTAAACGTAAATAAATTCACAATATTAGATGGAAAAGTTGGAAACGGTCCATCCATCATCCTCACCAAAGAAATCAGCAAAGTGCACAAAAGAGATGGAATAAAACAACAGGTGTAAATGGTAATGTGTCTCTCACGTCTACTTATGATCCAATCAGCCAAAACTTCCAGCTGACTGAATTACATTTTAGTTTATTTCCTGAGCTACATGAAACATGACAAAATTATGTGAGAAAAGAGGAAAGTTGTGGCAAATTACATGCTGTAGGAAAATGTGTTTGCAAAAGCAAATGCTTGTGACTACCTTAGTTTACCACATCTGTCTTACATCCAAGAGAGCGAGCTACCCAACTAATGCATTTTATAACTAAGCGATTGAAAAACTTTGGGACTGGTACCCTGCAAGTGTGACAAATTACATTTTGGAAATTGAGTTGGGTAAATTAAACCAGAGCCTAATTTCAGGCTTTAAATTAGAGCAGGGTGATTAATCTAATTCAGGGATTTTCATGCGCATTTTGTCAGTAAAGCTGGTTCTAGAAAACCTCCAGCATGTGCAATCAGATGGAGCAGAATTTACTACACAGAGTCTTAAGGCTAATTTATACTTCTTCATTAAGTGCACGTGGATGGATACTTTTGTTGAGTTTACTTTATAATTAAGGCTTTTGCACTGTCCTTCCCACTTCTGAATGAGCGAGTTTAAGCAGTAAACCTTGTATAGTAAGCAAGCATTGCAGGTATTTACAGTGTAAACAAAACACCCATGAAGAAACTCGACATGGCGAAACATATAAACTCCGCTGCCAACTAGCAATTCAGAAGTGTTATTACCAGGCAGCACAAACAGAACGCAGAGGTATAAATGTACATGTGCAATGATGCAAAAGTCTTTAGAGTACTAATAAGTTAAGCAAAAAATGGATTTAATTTGGAATTCGCTTTGATTGGTCAATAATGACGTAAAGATAATCATTCTGTGATAAAGACAGTTGTTGTGTCACTTGTAGTAAAGCTCTGTGTAGTAAATGCTGAATGTGAAATAACCATATAGTAACATTGTTTTTATCCAAACTCAAAAATTTGAAATAATCTCTTTTGTAAGATGATGCCATAGTTGTGTGTTAATTAGTCAAGTTGAATCAATGACAGCAGTTGCATTTTCTATTTATGATGCAAAGCAATGGGAATTTCATGTTTCTTCATTGGTATGTGAACTTTTCATACGTTTCTTCTTCAGAGATATTTACCACAGACCACTTTGTGCTTCCCTGACGTGATTTGTGATTAATTTGATTAAATGCCCAGTCCTACAGTAAAACAACAGTTTTTCAGGGCATTTTAAAACTTAATTTTCATGCAAACCAACATGAACTCAAACCAACTAAACAACTAAACAGACTGAAAACTCTTATTGGAAGAACGATGCATACAAATATTTACTTTTAGGAATTCTCTAAATGTTCAGGTGGCAGAGAGCACAGAAAGTGACAACAGAACTAGTTTTTACGACAACAAAAGGAGGTGTCTTAGCCCTGAAAAGTCAGATGTAAAACCAAATTGTTTTCCATATAGAGGGAAAAAATGAACTATAAAGAAAAGTAAAGGAATGTCAACACTGCTATCCTGCTTTGAAGAAGCTGGTGACTTTTTTTTTTCAGCGATGCTGTCCCTTTTCTATTAAGTAATTAGTCTAAATGAGCTGAGGTTGTGTGTACAGTAGGACTATTTTCACTCATCAACCCAACCACGCAGTGGCCTGAGGATGGCTGGGTCTGACGAATCCGCTGCTGCCCTGTCACAGTAAGGCACTGCAACGCTGGATAAAAAAAGGACACAAAACAAATTGGAATAACAAGAAATGGAAGGGTGAGGGAGGAGAGGTGCAATCGAGGTTCAATTCCCCAGAGGAGAACACAATGAAAGGAAACAAACAAAGAAAGCAGGGTGACTGAAGCGCTTTTTGGCTCTTTCACCTCTTCAAAGGCAAACTGAAGTACTGCAGACCGAGCGAAGAGACACAGACACAAATCAAGAACAATGGCTTCCCAGCTGCAAGTGCAGAGCTAACTGGGCCATAAAGTTTGATAAAACGTGTGTAGATATGTTAAGGATGATGATGAAAAGCAGGAATGGTGGCTGGGGAAAGTGAAAGATAAGGGAGAGAAGGGGCGAGAGAGAGAGAAAAATATTCAACACATCCCTCAATTCTGATGTAAAAGCAAACAAACAATGAAAATCTATGGGGAAAGGCATTTTTCATTGAGGAGGGTTTAAAGGTAGGGCTGCACGGGATTGGAAAAATCTGATTTTGCAATGTTTCACTTTTCTTTGATAAACATTGCGTAAAAATAAATATGAATAGTTTCACAAGATAGTTTGAAAAGCAATATTTGATGATTTTCTTGAGAGTCTAACAGTATACTGGTACAGAAATTGAATAATCACATTGCAAAAAAAATGCTGTTCATATTTAGCTTTGTCTCGTTTCTAGTCCAAATATGAAAAAATTCTAAATTAAGTCAAAGATCAAGAGTTTTTCCTCAAAACAAGGCAGTGGGGTACGCAAAATATTCTTTTTTTTCCTTGAATTGTAGATATTTTATTATATTGTTGTTGTTGTTGTTGTTTTGCATAAATTGTATAAAAACAGTAATTAAATACATTCATGTAGCTCCTGGTCAACTATAATCTAGACTCAACATTGCATATCTTGCAATGTGACTATTGTTGTTGTGAACATTGCGATATCGATGCTGAAATGATATACTGTGTAGCCCTAGTTTAAGAAATTGTGCAAGTCCAAAATGTCCCTGTTAAGTTTATGACCAGAGAAATTCATCCTTGTATCAAGTACATGTACTGTAAAATAAAGTAAAACCATTTCAATATATATGTATATAAAATATAAATTTCAACAGTTCCCAATGTTTAAATAAACATTAGGTAATGCATTAAAAATAATGAATAATAGTATATTAATCAATTCATCTAGGTGAATTACCAATATAAAACCATTTACACAGATCCATAAAAATGACTACAATGCTATTATGCCTGACGATTAGTGATATAGTAATTAAAAAAAAAAATATTAATATATATATTTTTTTTTAAATCACTGCATGCCTACTTAAAGGCACAGTATGTAATTTTTGTCTAAATTTCATTCATTCATTTTCTTTTCGGCTTAGTCCCTTTATTAATCCGGGGTCGCCACAGCGGAATTAACCGCCAACTTATCCAGCATTTGTTTTACGCAGCGGATGCCCTTCCAGCCACAACCCATCTCTGGGAAACACATCCACACATTGTCATTCACACACATACACTACGGACAATTTAGCTTACCCAATTTACCTGTACCGCATGTCTTTGGACTGTGGGGGAAACCGGAGCACCCGGAGGAAACCCACGCAACCACGGGAAGAACATGCAAACTCCACACAGAAATGCCAACTGGCCCAGCCGGGGATCGAACCAGCGACCTTCTTGCTGTGAGGCGAACGTGCTAACCACTCGGCCACCGTGGTGCCTGTCTAAATTTCATTTAACAAAATTCCTGCAGAAATCATAGATGAGGTAAAGTGTTCAAACTGTATCAGTGGTATGAAACACAGTAAGACAGAAAGCTGTCGAAGCGAAAGGGCGCTGAAGCAATTGGCAATGAGAACAAAATGTGAATTATTCTTTTAAAAAAATGCTGTTGTCATGAAAATTAACGTCCCTTAGATATTAAAACCATTTCAATCTTAGTTTAAAATGTCTCAATAAAGACAAATCTAACTTTTACAAACTGAACAACAAGAATCAATTTCTTTTAATAAAACCATTAAAAAATTCTGAGATACTGCAACCATCAAGTATCAAAATCTGGATAATACTCTTTACATCTAAAACTGAAATAATAAGCAAAGTGATCCCATGCATAATGCCACGACTGACAGAGAGACTCTAATTACAGATATAATCTATAATTGATGAAGCAGACTCTCAAAGACCAAGATTCAGCTCATAATCTCAAAACAGAGGTTGGGTTTGCAAATAAGCCAGCTTAATCACCACAGTAGTGAGTATGAGCTGCTGTTTGTTCTTGCGCCGCCACTAATGGCCTGCCAGTTGCAGTAATTACAGAATGTGCTTTTAAAGTACGTGCGAGAGAATAGGAGAATACGAGCGTCTTGGGACTTGACAGAAAGCAGATCCCCTGGCACCTCAGTCGGACCTTAAGTGAACTGTGAGACGTGGGGGCAGCGGTCAGACTGGAGGAGGAGGGTCATGTTGTGTGTGACAGAGTTTGAAAATTGACATAATTAATATGACATTTGCAACTGTGTTCATGTCTGAATACACAGTAGTGTTCACCTTCTAAGACAATTTGGCGAAAACCAAATTTGCTTTCCATAACACATGTGGTTTCTTTCACCACATTTTTGGCTTATTCTACTTAAGTGGAAACAAACATCTCCATACTCATAGGATAGATGGAGAAAATAATTTCTTTGCATTTAAAGCTGGAAAAAAAAGGTTTATTTGGTCATTACTTCTCGGTTATGAAAAAGCAAAACAGTGTGCTACTTATTTTTGTATGCGTACATCATAATGTATCTGCACAAAATGTTAAGAAATTTATATGGCAAAAAAGGGCAAAAGTTGTTTTTTTTTGTTTACATTAAAGCATTTCACATAAAAGTGTTTCACATGAGAAAAAAAAATCCTCTAACAGTTATACTTCTGCTACTTTTGAGAGATTGTTGCTTTTGCCATAATGAGTAAGGTATAAAGTATATGCAGGCGGCTGTTAACGCAAAATAAAACCAGACAGGTTTATCGGCAGCCCGTCACAAAGTGGTTGGCTGTTGTGTAAGATTGAAGGGCTTCATTTTGCAAAAATATTGTTCTGAGCCATTGAAATAGGTGATCAATTATTTAACTAAAGATAAAACTGACAGGAATTAAAACGGCTGAACAGAGCATACACTAACCTACGTACTATTCAATCTCAAAATAAAATTATAATAATAAGCATATATGAACATTTTATGAACATTGATGTGAACATTCTTACTGACAGTCACGATGACTCAAAATACTCAGATGAACCAGCGTTATTCATCGGTTGTTCTATGAGAATAACATTGGTATGTCACAACTGACCAATCAGAGTCAAAATAACTTAAAAAAAATAAATATGTTAATATTAAAAACGTTTCTTGAGCAACAAATGATTATTTTAGAACAATTTCTGACTATGAATATAATAACATTTAACAATATTACTTTAATCAAAAATAATTACACTGATGAACTTCTTTTTCAAAAACAAACAAAAATAGGGTTTGTACACACGAAAAAAAAACCTAGTAATAATAACCAATAAAAACTGGTATATCGTTTTATAATAAAAAACTTCAGAACTTTAGTGTTAAGCTAATTAGCTAATTTCCCTTGTTTAAAGCCTATTTGTGTTTCAGCTTTCTCACAAAAGAAGGTATTTTAAAGAGCGCTGGTAGCTGGCACCCATTGACTTCCACAGTCGTTTTTTTCCTACTATGGAAGCTGATGAATCCCAGCAACCAGCATTGTTCAAAATATCTTCTTTTGCATTTATCAGAGAATGAAACTCATTAGGCATTACAACCTCATAAAGGAGAACACATGATGAGGCAATTTTCATTCTTGTGTGAACGGTCCCTTTAATTTAATTTTAATGGTTTTGTTTTTTAGTTAGCTATAATAACCCTGACAATACGGTACTTTAGAGGACAGTCCAGCTAATCGTTTTTTGCTTCTAGAAAGAACAGACAAATATACGCCTGCATCAATAAGCTAATTGGCTCTTTTACATTAAAGGAATTCCTTCAGAACAATTCCTCCTTTCCTACACCCACTATAGCGAGCGCTGTCCTTTTTCTTCAAGCGGTCAAGTGTCCTCCTCCTCACATTGTCTACATTGAGAAGCCTGTAGATTTCATTCACTTTTTCATGCATTGCAAGTCACAGAAAACTGAAGGAAAGCTCTAGACTTGGTTGAACATAAAAAAGAGAGAGGAAAACGATCAAAAATGGTTTAGCTGTAGAAAAAGTACCCTAGAGGAGGCTGTAAAATGGCATCGTGCTAGAAATGTGCAGACAGCCTTTAAGCGCCACTGTCGCAGCTGAGATACTGGCGCTTCGAGGCATTTCTCAAGGTCTGTGACACAAGTAACACACACATCCGCCTGCCAAAATCTAACATGAAGAGATTGCTACAGCCCTCCGTTCCTTTTAACCACAAACTATATCAAAAGATATTCTGAATTTTTATTATTAAACAAAATTGAGGTAATTCAAAAAGACTTTTAATGCACACTAGTTTCTACATCACATACTTGCTATATTTTGTGAAATATCTATGCAAAAAATGCAAATGTCTTTACTACCATCCTCAAACCCTCAAAAATAAAAAACCAACAACAAAGATAATTCCTGTCTTTCACTTTTCATGTTTTGAAAGCAGCTTGCTGGAAATGAAAGGGAATGCAGAAACCACTGCCAGAGGGCAAAAAAACAAACACTTCTAAAAATGAGAGCTTTAATTTACTAACTCTGGGAGGGGGGACTTTAAATATTGGCATAGGGAAAACTGAGCGAAAGAGAGTTAAGAGGAAATTATTTATTTGCATCAATATTACTTTTTTAAATAAATGTCACAAAAAAACAACAACAAATATCTAAAAAGGTTAACTGCAGCTCTTATCACAAATTAAATTTGAATGAGGTGATTGGGATCCCAATGCCAAGTGGGAAGGCCTTGCAACACCTTGAAGGGATTTTATTTGAGATAATGACCAAACGAAAGTTAATTATTTTACGAATTACATGGGTGCTTGAAAATAAATAATACAGCCAAATAAATAAATGAAAAGAACATGAAATATTAATCTGAACCGAAATTATTTCAACATAAAAAGGAATACTCTGTGGGATGAGAGAGATAAAACAACTATTAGCTGCCAGAGCAACAGTCAAATGTTAGTCATGTTACAAAAATATCTGAGGGCAGATTGCTGCGGATGACCAATCGGAAGCAAATATTTCAAAGTGCAGTGTGTAATAAGCATAAGATACGCGTTGTTGCATTCAAGAAGAAAGCGCAGTCCAAAAAATCCTTCTAAAGTATAAAAATAGTTACTCAAAGTGGAAGGTGTAAATAGAACTGTGGAGAGAAAAAGGAAGTGTTGTGATCTAATTTTTAATAACATCTTGCAGTGATTGTGGGGTCAAGTTAATTGACATCTATAGTTGCTGGTGGCATAGATATATACTTTTATGACATCATGTGAAATAAAAAGAAAGCTGAAAAAAAAAAAAAAAAAAACATCAAATGAAAAGCTGAGTTACACTGAGGTCTGGAACTGCAGAGAAATGTTTCCACTATTCATTAAACGCAGCTAAAACGCTGAGCATTTTATTTAAACGTGATCATGTGCCAAAACCTCAGTGCTGGAACTGTTGGCGGTGCAGCATTTGCCTTACGGTGAAACTCAAAAGCTGCAGCACAAAAAAAAAAAAAAAAA
>CAIGQQ010038251.1:173471-190031 GCA_903798035.1 Danio albolineatus
TTTTTTTTTAAAGGACTGCAGCTGGAAAAGTGTGGAAAAAGAGAGAAAACACATATAGAACACAATATCTGACTACATAATACAAACAATTCCTGCAAAAAAACAATGTTAGACTTTGGATCTACACAAAAAGACAGTACAGGTATTTATAGAACAGCATTCAATTCATAGACCACATAATATGTGAGAACCACCTTAATGCACGGACTGACTTACAGTAGCAGCCTAGCAGGTAAATCTAATGTGAGTTTGCTGTGGTTTGCATTTAATTGTTGAATGCGACACAAAAGTGACCACAGCAAATTCTTCAAGTGTCAGGAAGCAGAGTCCTTACATTACCCAGAGATTTGGGCCATATTTTGATTCATGTTTATTTGTTTGAATATTGAATGTGAATGGGTCAAAGATGAAAGGTGTCAAGCAAGAAAAAATAAAAATACAGAGATGCCCAAACTAGGGCCCTCGGGCCAAAGTTGGTCAATGATAACCTTAGATTTGGGCCGCCATCGCATCTGAGATGAGAGGGATAATGATGGGAATGGTTTTGAGATTGTCAATTCAAATTTAATGCAACCCTTTGTTTGTTAAATGTTACAATCCAGAGACTTCAGTGAGCAAATTAAGTCAAGGGCAGATTCTGCTTGACTAGTGTATTCAGCATCGAACTCTACTGTGTTATAAATGGGATTGTTTATGCTTTTATTGAAATAAATTATCATTTAAAACATTATATTGCATTAGATAATACAACTTAAAAGCATTATTTTCGAATTATTTTGAAATATTAGGAAATAAATAAGGAAATTACCCATAGTATATATAAGGTATACCCATGATATAAATAAAAAACACACTAAATGAGAGCCTAACAATAATTTAAATACTAAAAACAAGGATCAATCGATGGTAGAGCTGTGCAATTAACCGGAATCACAATTTGAAACGTTGCGATTAGCTAATTGCAAGGGGCTGCTATATGAATATATATATATAATATTTAACTATATTATTTAATTTCCCCCAGAGCAAATGCATGACTGCTGTCTGTGTGTGACAGACTTACTAGCGAATTGAGTGAGCAGAGCAAACTTTCGTTCTACTCAACTAGAATAGTGCAACATAACTGTGCGGAACTCCTACAATAAAAAAAAAAAAAAAAAAAAGTGAAAGTGAGAAAGAAAGTGCGATTGAGCGAGATGAAAATGTCTGCTGCTTTAGAAGCATTAAATCGAAATTACAGTATCTGTCAAAAATAATAATAATAAAATATAAATATATATATTTTTTTTAATCACGATTAGATATTTTCCCCAAATTTATTCGTTGGCATATTAAGACTATATTAATAGATCACAGTGCAGGCCCATGAACTGGGTTATAATATATTGTCTACTTTTTTAAAATGTGCTGTTGAAATTTAATTTGATGGCAATATCAAAATGAAACCCCACATCTTCGACCCACTCAGACATAATCAGTCAATACAACTTTATAAATGAGAAAGGACGCTGCCTCAGATATTAAACATTACCTAACTCTGCAGAGGGGAAATGCTTCTAAAACCAGCCTACACTGGTTTGTTGGTCTCTCAGGTGGTTTAACATGGATCTGGTAACTTTTCAAACCACCAGACTATCTAAAGACCTTATTGATGAGGCTGGAAAGCCAATCCAACAATTTAAGACCAGCAAACCACCAGGCTGCTTTAAACGTCTTGTTTAAACCATTAACGGTGTTGTCATTGCATTGAGCTTACAAAAAATCACAATCCAAGCAAGTTAACTTAGATATATCAATGTCAAGTTTCTTTTTATTCACGTTTGGCCATGTAAACATCACACAGTGCCCATCAGCTCATCCTCCTGCGCTGCAAAACAACATACATCCAAGGTCCCTTTGGAAGACAATAAGTTGGTTAAGTAATAATTCCCATTAGGTTTGTTTAACCGACCTATCGATCATGATGTTCTTGTCCCCCATCCATGGGATAAGGTGTTTGCCCTGATCGTGGTAGAAGGCCCTCTCATCGTCCCGGAACAGCTTACATGCGTAGCCGAACACCAGCAGCTCCGCGTACTTGCTGCTGTCGCTCTGCTCCTTCGTCGCATTTTTTTGCTCCTTCTTGCTTCCCCCGCGCCGATACATTCCAGATAATATCCACAAGACACGCCAAAATAAGTGATAGGCTTTTAAAAATGTATAACCATTTCTTTAAAGGCGGGAAAGGCGAATTATAGGTCTGCTAGCAATTGCTACAAAACATAACAACACACTGCTGCTGAATCAAATATGGCGTGTTGAAGAAAGTTGCGTTCAGAGTCGCAGATTCGTTACTTTTTATTTATTTGAAGCGAAAGTAGAACAGATTGTTTAATTGTTAAAGACACGTGGATATGATATGCGAGCATTTTATAATATCTAAATATTTTTTGTATGGATGTAGATATTAGTAAAATATTAATATGTTTCTCGTTAAAGACGAAAAAGTCGACTTGAAAGTGAAAATATGGAAAGATCAGTGCTTTTGGCTCCTCTAATGCATTTTGCTTAGTTATATTTTATTTTTTAAAGTACTATCAGAATCTGTATTATCCATACTGTACTGTAATGTATTTCTTTTGTTTTTAACTGAAATCTGTAAAAAAAATAAATAAATAAAAGTAAACCGGGGGGCTAATAATTCAGGCGGGTTAATAATTCTGACTTCAACTGTATATATTTAAAATATTTTATTATTGTTATTTTTATTATTATTATTATTATTATTATTATTATTATTATTATTATTATTATTAATAGCTGTTGAGGTTTATACAAAATAATTTTAATGCTTTTGCTTTTTTGATATTCATTAAGCCTCTTGTAAACCATTTATTTAGTCTAAAACCCATTTGTTAAGTGAAATAATATTTAGACTAAATAAATGGTTTACAAACCATTTATTTCCCTGAATGCCTGCTCGTAGTTGGTAAAGTGTTGAAATCAGAGGTATAGTCACTACTATATGGATGATTTGGTTAACTCAAACAACTGTGTAGAAGTTTATTGATTTTTATTGACTATTAAAATTTAATGAAAATTAATAACCATTATTTTATTTAAAAAATGATGCAGATGCAGATAGTTGTTAATGATTTTTTTCAAGGGAGACACAGTAGCTCAGTGGTTGGCACGGTTGCCTCACAGCAAGAAGGTCGCTGATTCGAGTCCCATCTGGGTCAGTTGGCATTTCTGTGTGGAGTTTGCATGTTCTCCCTGTGTTGGCGTGGGTTTCCCCTGGGTGCTTCGGTTTCCCCCACAGTCCAAAAACATCCACTACAGGTGAATCGGGTAAGCTAAATTGTCCGTAGTGTATGACCTGGTACTCCAGGTTGGGGGTTGAGCATTGGGCTAACGACCCACCTCTTGAAAATTAAATGTTACGAAACATCAGCATGGTGCAAAAAAATATCAACTTTGATATAAAAGGGCCCTGAGAGTAAGTAAATAATATAAAAGCTGAAAAAAATTGGAAGTTTAGTCATTTTAAACATTTAAGTTATCTGTGATTAAACATTTAAGTTAATTCAATGAAGAGACTACATTTGGTCAACTCAATTATTTGAGCGGTCGATTTCCAATTACTCAAACAGTGTGGCGACCCCTGATGAATAAAGGGAAATTAATGAATGAATGATTTTTTTTCAAAGAGTTCTATAATTTATCTAAACAAAAATGGCAATTGTAAACACAAAGCACAATGTGCAATTTTGTTAAAATTGTTATTTTATGTTACCTTTAAAGGAGCCCACCTACACTGAAACACAACACCAGCATCTCTGAACCAAAACAAAGTCCTCCGCATTTTCATATTGTTTCATTTTCAGGAGTTGACAATGTTGTATAGTGAAGACGCTATTGTTAAGCATACCAAACTTATGCCTTTAAAACTAAAACACATTAGTGTAAAAAGTACTTTAGTTTCTGTATTGCAGGCAAATTTCTAAGGTTTTAGCTTAGAATCTGTTACGGTTAATTATTATTACACATAAACAGGGTATATGCACACGCACAGCTAGTGTTTCTTCCCATACCGATAAAACTTTCGATGAACGGTTAATGTGATTTTTTTTCAATTTTGTATAGTTTCTTTTACAGCATCAATGTTGTAACGTAACTAAAATACTGTATAATCAGTTAAATAGTTAAATATAATAACTTAAATAGACTTTTCATTCATCTTTTCAAATAGGCATTCATTTAGTTGTTCAAGTGTCAAACGAGATGAAAAGCGTTTTACACACATGCGCTGTCAGGATCAGCAGGTGCAGAAACCCCATTGAAAATACTGGGGTAAATACATTTTTTATATTTCAAAAACATGGTGCGGAAACATTTTAATTGAATGTGCTTCTTGTACATTCTGAGGCCCACTTTATATCTTATATCAGTCAGGCAGTAAAGAAAACAGACCTTAAACAGGGCGATTTTGTAACAGCATACAGTTCACCGGAAGCGGTACATATACATTGGGCAATTAATGCAGTTTGTAAATTACTTTACAGTTCACAGTTCCAGTGGAATTTATTAGCATATAACATTTCACAATATAAATGGGAAGTACCTGTAAATTTATCATATAACAACAGTCATTGCATACAACATCAACCATATACACTTTTTATTAAGTGGATAATTCCTAATGAGATACGATGCATGTACATTTATTACACAGTAAGTTATGAGCTTAAACTTAAAAAATGTATTCAGTTTTAAGACAACATATTTAATTTTGTCAAGTACTTCAGTTCAGGTAAAGTGTTCATATGTACTGTAATGTTCATTGTTCAGATGTTAGGTGGAGTCACACTATAATGACTTGAATATATTTTACTTAGTCCATCTTAAATAACCAGTTTGAAGTGAATAATTAAGAATGTGTACACTGTCCGATTCATGATGTCCATACTAAACTTCTGTTTTTATACAGACTGACTGATATGTGCAGTATGTGCAGATCAAAAGCCTGTCACAGAAACAACACATGAATATCTTTACCCACCCTGACATTAAGCATCATGTATCACCATATAAAGTTTTTGCTCTATTTGTAATTAATGAACCTTTCATCTAAAGTTCACTGGCAGAATATTATACTTTAGCATGCAGAACAAAAAAGCGTGTACATTTTCTAGAGACATGTTTCTAATAGACTGTATTGTGAATATATTAATGTGTTTGTTTTGCTCCTGAAAAAAGAAAATGACGATATTAATTACTCACCCTCATGTCATTTCAAACAACTTAGACGTTTATTCATCTTAAAAACAGAAATGAAGATATTTCAGGTGAAATCTGAGAGCTCTCTCATAATTCATAGACAGCGGCCATTCTGACTATCCTGAGTCCAGAAAGAAAACATTCGCAAAACAGACCTTATGCCATCAGAGGTTCTTCAGTGTTGAAAGAGACACTGGTATGTTTTTCTGCCATAACTAGTGCTCAGTGAAGTTGTAGGTGATCTTTAAAAGGTGACTTTGTTTATTTTAGCATCCTGATGTCTTTGTCTTTTGTATTTTATTAGCCTAAATAACCATAACCTAAATAGCCGGGTCCGTCACATTTTAGGGTCCCCTCGAAACATTTCCGTTGTGTTCCGTGTTATTCGAAAGTGTTGTGAGAAAATGCAGATGTTTTTGTAATTTGTTTGCATATGAAGATCTTTTCTTAATTTGCCGGTGTTTTTTGTAATTGCATGTGTTAAGCTCTCTCAGCCACCATAGAAAATACTATCAGTTGGGCTTAGGGAAGGGGGTGTGTGGGTCAGTCCATATCAAGCTGATATTTTATGCATAAAAAGCTGACTGGCTTCAGAAGAAATGTACCAAAAGGCCTTTGGTGGACTGGCACGTACAGTATAAGAAAACAAGCCTCATTAACATATTTGAGACTTGTGAAAGCAAAAAATGCAACATGTATCCCAAGGTACATATTTCTTGGTTCTCAAATTTGAAGCCATGGGCACATATTCCATTTATTCCTGGGTTGGGTTTGTTTTAGAGGATTGGAACAACAATAGGGAGAGCAATTAATAACGTTTTTTTATTATTATTTTGGGGTAGACTAACCCTTTAATATATATATTTTTTCAAATGACCAATTAGTCTGTTAGATTCATGTAGAAAAGATAAATTCATGTTTTGACTAAGGACTGAGATTGTTAAATGGTTTTAATCTAGTAGTTTCTATGATGTGCTCTTCACTTTTCAATAGTCATAAAATGTGAACTTGCAGCATTTGTTTAAAACCTCTGACATCTTGTTTATCTGGTTTTGCTTTATGTAAGATGCCTGCTTTCACTTTTAAAGGTTATGATGCAATAACCTTTTGATAGTTATTTGGACTATAGTGTGTCCGCAGTCATATCAGAGTGATATAAACACAGAAGTCTCTTATTTTTACATTTTCTGACGTTAAAATAGGATACAAATCCCTGCAATTTTGAGGCCCACCACAAGGTGATGTAGGAGTAGAATTACTTCAAGCAGTGTGGGGTATTTTGTGTGACAAATTAAGTGGAGCTGCAAGTTTCACTACAACCAATCAACAAATTATCATAAGACAAAGCTGAAGCACTGCCATAACGCAAGTAATTATTTGTAGGTACATAAGGGTGCTTTCACACCTGTGGATCAATTATTTTCTTCTGTAACAGGGAATAAAATTGTTATAATGTTGCACTTTGTTCTTGGTGTGGTTCGCTTTCACACAGCAAAGTTTGTAAATGGACCAAAATAGCTAAAACAAGTCACGTGCACATTGGACACAGTGCACATCATGTGCACTCCTCACACTGGTCAGAGTTTCACGGTTTATTTCGCAGAGTCCCGCTCAGCTGTCATGTGTCCTTATTTAAATAATGACGATGAGCAATAAGACAATACAAGCGAAAAGCTTTAACGCTTTAATTTTGAACGGTGACACCCACAGACATCGTCACCACCCAGGTAGCAAACAATTCTGGCCCAGAGTTGGCATAAAGCTGGCACAGCAGGCATTCGTCCAGCACTGGCAAACAGCATGTGGGCCAAACATGGACTGGGTTTGGCAGAGGTGGCACGTCTTTAAATGTAGTAGATCAAATGTAGTATTTGGCCCAGATGTTAATTTATATGTGGACATGTAATCTTGACCCACTTTTAAAATACATTAAAACTATTTTTGAGTAAAGAAGAAAATTCTATTAATCAGGTCGCTTCAAGAAAAAGCACGGCCATGAAGCAAAATGCTAAATTGTCGTGACACCCCTACATATCTGGCCCAGTTCAGGCCCTGTTATGGGTTATTAACTTGGCTTAGACTTGGCCCAGATATGGTCCATGTTTCAGACTTGGTCCAATCATGTACCGAAATTCACTGCGGCATGTGGGCCAAGCAAAAGCTGATTGTATGGGCCAGATATGGGCCAGAGAGATTTTGCTATGTGAGCAGATATAAATCAGAGCTATGACTTTCTCATACATAGCAGTTGGCTAGAAATATGCATTAGGCTTTACATTAGAGAGAAATAACAGATAAACCAAGACTGCTGTTCGGTCAATTTTAATGCTTTCTTGCAAAGTTAACATGTTTTCACTTTTGGATTTGACATGAAACGCACATTTACCTGTGTGAACGACATCCCGCCCTACTCATAATTCTCTCTTCATATATGCCTATTACATATCCATAATACACTGGGAAATAGCCTGGTTTGGATCGTATTGCTTTCTCACTACAATCAATCCGGTCCAGAGTTTGTTTCAATCTAGCCGAGACCACCTCATTCAGGCGATCTCAGACTGTTTGTTTTGGCGTGGATCCGAGCTCAATTACTGGATTCACATATGCCAAACGAACTGCGCTAACTGGGGAAACGCGCCAGGTTCCGAAACAAAAGTCTAGGTGTGAAAGCACCCAAAGATTTGGTGCACATGTTGTATTGATTTCTTTCAGCTTTAGTGTTTTAGAATATGTAATGTAAAAAAAAGAAATGTAAAAAAAAAATTATTGTTTGGCACTTTTTCTATACAGCACACAAATTCTGAAGAAGAGCTGAGCAGAGGGATGACTCCTGAAAACCAGAAACTGTTGATGAACATTGGAGCAGATATCTGCAGTGCAAGATTAGACTCACTTAAAAAATACATTGAAATAAAGATGTTGAGATCAGATTTTATAATCTTCCATTTTTGGTGTCTTTTTCCCCCCAAGAGCCTGTGTATTTTATAGTTTTATATTTTACAGGGTACATAAGTCCTGGGCACATACAGTATTTCCAATATTCCTGAGTTGGATTTGTTTTAGAGGACTGAAACAACATTAGGGTGAGTAATTAATAACAACACTGTTATTTTGGGGTAAAATAACCCCTTAAATATATTTTTTAAACTACCAATTAGTCTGTGAGATTCATGTAGAGAAGGGAAACACTCGTTTTGATTAAGGACTAAGATCATGTGATTAAGGACCGAGTTCTATTATGTGCTCCTCATTTTCAATAGCCATAAAATGTGAACTTGCAGCATTTGTTTAAAACCTCAGACATCTTGTTTATCTGGTTCTGCTTTATGTAAGAGGCCTGCTTTGATTTTTTTACGAGCTCCTGTGACACAAAAGCAACTTTTGGAAGCTATTTTGACTATAGTTTGTCTCTAGTTGTATTGGAGTGATATAAACACAGAAGTTTTTTTTTTTTTTTTTTTTATTCTGATGTTAAAATAGGATACAAATACCTGCAATTTTGAGGCCACCACAACATGACATTGGAGTGCAGCTTTCCCCATATAATCATATCCAAAAGACAGGACTTAAGTAACTAAAAAAATCTGTTTCAACTCGAAGTGATCAGCTGAGTCACAAGTTTAAAACCTTAATTAATCACCACATCCACATAATGTTAGTACAACGATAAAATAAGACTCTTCAATCCCGGTTTTTGGATGTTAAATTAAGTTTAGCTAACACTTTATTTTGATGGTCCATTTGAGTATTAGTAGACTGTCTGCTTAATATCTGTTGACACTGACACTGTGTTGACACTGACACTGACATTTAACAGTCCTTCAACAGACATTTAACAGACATTAACTAAACGTCAAATAACCATTGGGAAAGTTCTTAGTATTTCTCATAACAAGGGAGAACTGCTTGATCTTGGAATTTTTTTATAGACATTTTTTACATTTTTTACATTCTGCTGACATCATAGACTTCTAACGCTCATAAAAGGGGTAAAATAGGTGCCCTTTAAAACATGTTCAGCCACAATGACCACGTCAAATTGTTAAAGCAAATGTATAGTAGTAAAAATAAATGTAAGGGATAGTGGAAGGTAAGATACTGAGTACCATTCTGCAAAACAAAAGTTTCACTTATGTGAAGAAGCCGGTGCAAAAAATATCAATATCAATTGTGCCAAAAATTGTATTTTATTAGAGGATATACAGTACTAAGTTAATTTTAAAAATCTCTATATGAAACTGACATTAAGACAAATAAAAATGGCTTTTTGTGTGGTATGCTTTTTTTTCACATGGGTGTTTTACTTCACTTTAACGCTGCTTCCTTACTGGTAAGTGTTTGTCCTGATTTAATTATATAGGCATTTCCCTTGCCTGTGATGTTGTTTGGTTGTGTATTCTTGATCCTTTCTTGTATTTTATTGTATTTAATACTACAATCTACAATGATAAAGACCATGTTTTTGTATTTAATGCTGATAAAGAAATTTAGCTGACAAACAGATATAAAAGCATGTACTCTTTAGCAGTTGTCTCACTTAATCAGATTATGCTTCAAAAATAGTCTAACTTGTTTGCTTATATTCTTCACATACTTTTATAGTTCTGCAAAACAAACCCATACTGGGAGCAGGTTAGCAGGTTTTATAAGTTTAGAGAAAATGGTCACACCCACATACTGTGTTCTAGTATGAAAAGGTCTACAAAAAGACAAACAGTAACTAGCGAGCAAGACAAAGGAATGGTAAACACAAAAACAATAACATTTGCTTAATTGTACACAAATTTACAGATTTTGACCACTAAACTTGAATATTTTCCTCATGCAGAGCCATGTTTTTGCTGGTACTATTCTCAGGTATGGAACATTTTTATTTTTACTCTTACCTCATCTTGCCTTTTATTGCTTATTAATAACTTCCTTAATAACATTCACATGCTCATCATCAAAATGTGCTTACCTGATTACTCACCTTGACTTAACTTTCTTTAAAAATATGTCAAACTCAGATTTCTGGTTAAATTATATTTTGAATGCTGGTATTTTGAGCTCATTGTCTACGGTGTACAAGGTAAATTCAAAGAAATCACTTGCATTTTTTTGTTGATGGATTAAAATACAAAACAACAACAAAAATATAGCTTGAACCAAAAATAATGGAAGACCTAATTATGGAAGACAGAGTAACTGAATACATTATCAACACATTTATCACGCTGCTGATCAAATGTAATTATAAACTTATCTACATTTTAGTTGGACACATATCAGTCATCCACATAAATGGTCAGTTGATCTTGTTACACAGATTTAAAAAAAACAGTTGACTGATTTTTTTTCATCTTGCTACATATAATTTTGAAATTCATCATTCATTCATTTTCTTTTCGGCTTAGTCCCTTTACCAATCCGGGGTCGCCACAGCGGAATGAACCGCCAACTTATCCAGCATTTGTTTTACGCAGCGGATGCCCTTCCAGCCACAACCCATCTCTGGGAAACACATCCATACATTCTCATTCACACACATACACTACGGACAATTTAGCCTACCCAATTCACCTGTATAATTTTGAAATTACTAAGGTTTATGTTATTATGTTTTTATGTTGGTATATAAAAACATTGATTTGAAATGCATTTAAAAAAATTTATTTAGACAAATAAGAATGCTTTTTTGACCCAATTATGCTATTACTGGCATCTTTTAGAATAAATAATTTCTTCATTACATTTTTTAATTGGTTAAAATTAAAACACTAAAAAGTGCCAGGTTTCACACAATATCTTTATGTTGTCCCAACACAAATCGATTAAGTTAATTTAATTGTTTTTACAAATTTAAGTGGATTGAACATAAAACAATCAAGTTATCTCAAAAAACTTCAAGAATTGTGTTTATTTAGCTCATTTTATGAATGTGAAGGTAAAAATAAATGTAGTGCAAAACTTTAAACTGATCCCACTTGTAAAACCAGTTGTGATTCTTTCAACACCTGTTGTCATGATCAGTGTTGGGGGTAACGTGCTATATGTAACGCGCATTACATTATATACTTTTCCAAAGTAACGAGTAATATAACGCATTACTCTGTTCTAGTAGCAGAATAACTCAGGATATGGGTTTATATTGAGTCATAGGGGGTATCCAGTACTGAAGAAGCAAAGTTTCACAACAACTCCATTCAATTTAATGAACTGGTTCGACCGGTTCACTTAAAAGATCCGGTTAAAACAAACGATTCATTCGTGAATCGACCATCATCACTACACTGTAAAATGTAATAAGCTGACCTTACTTAGGAATTTTAAGGCAATCGGTTTCCTAATTTTTTTTAAGTACACTCTATTAATTTTAAGTGAGCATAACTTAAAACAGTTTGTATTTTCAACTTCTTACGTAAACTTCAGTATTGTTGACTAAAAATAATTAGTTGAGTTCTTCTTGAGAACTTCTTATTAGTGTTCTCATAATAACTAGGAAAATGTTAGTAAACTGATTACCCTAAAATAATCATGTAAGCTGAACTAAAACATTTAAGTAAAGACAAAAACCAATACCTTATTTACTTACTCCCAGGGTTGTTTATATCAAAGTTGATATTTTGCTGCACCATGTTGGTGATTTGTAACATCTCATTTTTACAAGGTGAATAGTTAGCCCAACACTCAACCCCCAACCTAGATGCACTGTACTATTCATTTAGTCATTTTCTTTTTTTGCTTAGTCCCTTTATTAATCTGGGGTCGTCATTGTGGAATAAACCGCCAACTTATCCAGCAAATGTTTTTACGCAGCGGATGCCCTTCCAGCAGAAACCCATCACTGGGAAACACCCACACACTCTTACACACACTCACATACACTACGGCCATTTTTGGCGTATCCAATTCACCTGTATTGCATGTCGGCGTACATGTGGGGGAAACCGGAACACCTGGAGGAAACCCACACCAACACAGGGAGAACATGCAAACTCCACACAGAAACAGGGCTCGAACCAGTGACCTTCTTGCTGTCAGGTGGTTGTGCTACCCACTGCACCACTGTGCTACCCAATTATTATTGTATACATAACATAATATATTATTATATTTATATTTTGAACATCAAAAAATTGAACAAACTCTCAGATGTATTATGCGTATGTCTGATTATGCTTAAGTTTCAATTCTTCTACCTGTTCTCTCATCACTATTCTCTATCATTAACATGTTTTTGACACAAGACCACTCAAAAGTTGTAAATACATATTATTGTACGTCAAGACTACGTGAATCTATTTAGTTTAACAACTTAGTGTGCTAAAAGGTTGGGATTACTTGTTTAAATATTGTAAGGTGAACAAACTTATTCATAATACGTTAACAGCACTTGTACAGACAGTCAGAAACAGAAACAATGGCAGGCTGAGGACTTACATTTTTGCGATGGATTTGGATTTGTGAACTCATCGAAGAAAAGAAGTAGATTTCTGTTAAGTGTGGATTATGTGTAAGTAAAACGTTTGACTGCAAGAAACACAACATCAAAAAAACAAACAAAACTAAACTGGATGCGAAGCACTACATCCGCACCTCACCTTCAGCTATGATTGACATCAGTTCAAATAAAAAGTTAGTTGAAATAATTCGACTCAGCTAAAAAAAAAAGGATACTGCTTTTATTGTTGAGGAGGTGCAGCCACTGTCTAATATTGCGTTTTTATTAAAGATTTTAGATTTAAAATCTGTTTTTGCATTGATATAAATTATTTCATGTTAGTACTCTTTATTGCAATCTTTATCTTAATGGACAGTCAATTTACATAACTAATAACACAAAAGGTACAAAAGTAACGAACATGTTACTTTATATGCTTTCAATTATTTGTACAGGCACAGAAAGTTCTCAAAATATAATTTTATCCTACATTATCTAAGGAAAATAAAGGTGTAGTTTATATAGGTGGTTGTTAAATGCAGAGCTTCTCTAAAAAAGGTGAAAAAACACCTGCAAGTTATGAAAGAGATTAAACCTCAAGGAAAAGGAAGACAAAAGTAACTCAAAAGGTAATATAACGCATTACTTTGCATAAAAAGTAACTAAGTGACACAATCACTGTAGTTACTTTTTTAGGGGAGTAACTCAATATTATAATGCACTACTTTCAAAAGTAACTTTCACCAACACTGGTCATGATTACATTGTAGTTGCACACATGTTCATTTTACATAATCATTGTTTCAGAACACAAGATTATTTTGTCCCCCTTCATGGAAACTACAACTTGTGTCTAATAACACAAATATGGGATTACGGCAGACGACCAATCACTCTGAAGAGTAAGAAAACGGGCCAATGAACGCCAAATGAATTGGCGAAGCTCAGCTCCACAGCTGTCAGCGATTAGTCATTAACAGAATACATCAGCTGATGGCCGAGAAGCGAGCCTTAGAATTTTGCTTCAAATCCTCACACAAGACTAAAGACACTTTATCTGCTAACCTGATGTTAAGATTAATACCACTTTACTCACCAGTGTGGGAGAAGATGTTACAGCGGCAGTCTGATCAAAAAAATATTAAATAAATACAAATATAATGTATGTATGTGAAGAAAATGTATTGAACTTTCTAATGACACTATCATATATTTTTCAAGGAAAAAGCCGCTTTATAATTTTAAATATTTTTTCATAAATATGAGAACATTAAAGGGGAGCCAAATCTCCAACACTATTCTTTAAAACAGTGGTTCTCAATTCCTGTCTCCGTGCCTCCCCATCCTGCACATTTTGCATGTCTCCCTTATTTGCATCTCTCTCCTATACATGACTGTTATCTGCAAGACTTAACCACAGTATTGCTTTCTAATGATGGCTTCATCCCCCCCCAACCCCCCCCCCCCCCCCCTTTAGCTCTCTGATCAAGCTAAGTCAGATTTTTATAATGTAGTGAATCATCTGAATTCTTGAATTGTCTCAGGGCATTTTTCATTGAGCAGGTGTAATATTTACTAATATTAATTATTCAAATTCTTATATTCACTCAATGACAATCCTACCTGCCCATTCTAGAGTGCTGGGCTCATGACTGGTCCTTGGTAACATTACGGGGCCTGCTGTTCACTGTTAGCAGCAAACTGGACAAGAGACAGCGGCTGGTGCTGAAGAGCTACAGTACAAGAAGAAGTTCAATACATAAACATGAATGGTGGTTTGCAGACATTGTTGTTTTGCACTGCTCCTAACTAGCTTAACGTTAACTTATCAGCCATTTCATCGTCTTCATGTGTTGTTGTACTCTCGCTGCTGCTGGTTTTAATGAAAAATGTACTCAGCTTAGTACATTTGGCTGTGTCAGTTTCTAAAGCTTTCTTTTTTTAAATTATGGCCTTTTCAGCACCACTTTTGCGCTTTTTATATTGAATTTTTCATGTCTTGCTACTCGTGTCTCTCTTAACAACTCTGTCTGGGGAGTCAAAGGATAATTTCGTCATCATTAACCTGCAGGCTGCTCATGGGGCTTCGAGAAATTAATAAAAGAGTGGAGCTTCGGTAAAATAATGAATAAAGAGTGAGGCTTTGGTAAAAAATAATTAATTAATTCAATAAATAAATAAAAAGTGTGACTGCTGTGAGTGCAGGCAGCAAGGGGCACGGGCCATTGCAGATAAAAAAATCGACTGGTCCTCCCAATTAGGCAATCCGGGCCTAACAATATGGTTGCAGATATATTCAAGGAAAGTGCTAAGTCAACATACTTTGTTATGGTCTGAGTAACTTCACCCACTGCAAGTTTACCCAATTATATGTCAGCACCCTGGTTTGCCTAGGTGAAAAACTGTGTATTTCATTCCAGAATGAAAGCTGTTTACATGTACATGGGGGAACTTCTAAAGGACATTAGCAGCCTCCGAAATGAGATGCAGGTTCAGAGTTATAAAGTTAACATGAGGTTGTTTTTAATTTGCACACAATATAAAAATTAACAATGTAAACATTAACAGAGCAGTTTACATAGTACTGCTGGGTTCACACCAAATTAAGAGCACTGGGTAACTCTCTCTAGCTCACTCACAGGATGTTTTTCACCTCAAGCTAATTTTCTGCTCAAATTATTTTAATTTCCGCTGAAGATACAATTGAGGAGAATTCTGCATATTCCACTTTTTTCTTGCAGAAATTCACTTATGGTTCATGGGTTTGCATATGTAATATACTCACATGAAATTTAGCTTTTGGCTCGCTTCTGGTTGTCGCTGTTGGTGTCGTCAAACTGGCAAACTGCGCGTGCATTAGTCTGAAAAAAAAAACCTATCTATTATTTTGAACTTGGACTGCAATTCCTTGTTCAACCACTAGATCAAACCTACACACTGCATAATTAAAACATTTATACAACATAAAAATGTTAGCAAATAGCATCAAGTTGTTTACATATGCAAGCAAAAAAAATGTATATTTTGTAGTGCTACGTGTTTTGAAAATGTACCATTAAATGCTTGTGAAAATTGTAGCAAAGTAATTTTAAAAACTGTGAGGGTCAGCTCTCTGTGCTGTGTAGTAGACATTTTGCAGTCGAACATTCTATAACTAATCATATGTGATTTGCTGATAAGATCCTGACTCAATGCAGCGTTTGTGTTTTAAACAGGTTTCTTTACCCTCACATTGTGTGACCTTCAGTATGTGTTTGTAAATCAGTCCAAGACTTGGGCAGAAGCTCAGAGATACTGTAGAGATAAATACACTGATCTGGCCACCATTGAAAATGAACAACAGACGGTTCAGTTACTGGACACAGTGAATGATGATTCCGTTGATTTGGCCTGGATTGGACTCTACGATGATTTGAACATCTGGAAATGGACTCTGGAGGACAGTGATTTCTTCAAGGCAGGAGAGAAAGACTTCAGAAACTGGTATAATCCAGATCCATACAGTAATGGGGCACAAAGTCTGTGTGTATATATGAACTATGGGATATGGTATACAACAGTTTGCTCCTCTTCATTGTATCCTACTGTCTGCTATGATGGTGAGTATACATTAAAATCTACTAGACAATTAATTGTAATATTAATTTAAATATCAATATGATTTTATTATCTTTTAGGAAGAAAAAATGCCAGTGCTACTTATGTTTTCATTTACCAGTATAATAACTGGACTGAAGCTCAGAGTTACTGCAGGGAACATCACACAGACCTTGTCAGTATCAGGAATGAAACTGAAAACCAGAAGGTTGCATATTTTTTAAAAAGTTTTTATAATTATGCTGTTTGGATTGGTCTGTACAAAACAAGATCTTGGT